>CM057168.1:20473108-20536588 GCA_029962745.1 Echinometra lucunter | reverse complement strand
AAGAATCAAGCATTCAAATTATTTTTCGTTTTCACCAATATTCAACATGCAAGCCTATATATCTTTGAACGCTGAACAATGCAAGTGCATTATGAAGCACTCGTTGAGCCTGATAACGATCTCGGTGTAGAATGACGAGGAGAACGAAACGGATGTCGAGTGACAGGATGATTGGTGATGAGGAAGAGAGGCCAAATTATTGACTTCCCCCTTCACTTACCGGCCTTGAACTAGAACTGCATGAAATATGGAGAGAGAAATGGAGAAGAGGGGTAAGAGAGAGAGAGAGAGGGGGGGGGGGGGGGAACAGACAGACAGAAAGGGAGAGAGGGAGGGAGGGGAGAGAGAGTAAAAAGATATTAGAGAGGGACGGGGAGATGGTGAGATAGAGATAGAGATAAATGGGACAAAAAGGGACCCTCCCTTTTTTGCCCTAGATCATGTAGATAGAGAACTCAGGAGATTTTCGGGATACGGGTGGGAGAGGGAGAGAGAGAGAGAGAGAGAGAGAGGGAGAGAGAGAGAGAGGGAGAGAGGGAAGGAGAGAGAGGGGGATTCAGAGAGAGGAAAAAGAGACTGAGAAAGAGTGTGTGAGGCAGCTAGAGAGAGATAGAGAGAGAGAGAGGGGAGAGAGGAGGCATTAGAGAGAGAAAAAAGAGACGGGAAAGCGTGTGTGAGACAAAGAGAGAGAGAGATAGAGAGAGAGAGATAGAGAGAGAGAGAGAGAGAGATAGAGAGAGAGAGAGAGACAGACAGACAGACAGACAGAGAGACACAGTGAAACAGACCGGGGGAGGGGGTAATGTCAAGTTTGACAGTGAGTCACCTCAAAAAAGCAAAGGGCAGTGTTGATGTTGACATGGTTAAGAACTAAAGGGACTTAAATATCGATGAGTAAAAGTGTCTGGAGGATTGCAGAAGACTATTGGCTTAAATTCTATCTTTTTTGAAACTAAACCTCTTACTGGGGATATTCTCGCATACCAGACTTCTGCTCCAAAATAATTATACTCAATCCATTGACGATAGTCGTAACTTTTTATTTATGGACCCTTTGCGAATTGCTTTTTTATTTTCAAACTCGCGTGAAAGGTGTAGTTTTTTTAATTAAAGGGAGACGAGTGTTTGTAAAAACGATAACTTTAGAGTTGTTTGCCTTTTATAATGTATATATCTCTTATTTAGATACCTGTATTTTGATATTATGACACTATGATGGCTGAAACAGCAATACATGTTGTTTTCCAAACGTTCATATTTTCTGAGTGTACATAATTCCAAATTGAAATGGGCTTCAAACTTTCGAAAATGTAATACAATTCAGAATTACGAGATTTCATTAGGGACTTGGAATTTTGAATTCAGAGATTAATACTGCTTTCACACCTAGGTACGGTCGCTGCGATCGGTCGCTGCGACCGATGAAATCATAGTGTGAAAGCATTTCATCGGTCGCTGCGACCGATCGTTTTGGTCAAAAACGATCGGTCGCTGAGTACGGTCGCTGAGGTACTTCAGCGACCGATCGCGACCGATGCAAGCTAGATGTGAAAGCACATCGTACTCAGCGACCGATCGAAATGCAATGACCCCCCATACATGCCTACGCACTATCTCTACTTCCGCTTCCGGCTAGGTCAGCTATACAGCGACCGATCGCTCTGGGCCTGACCAAATTTTGACGGAGGTGTGAAAGCACGTCCGATCGGTCGCTGGGTACGGTCGCAGCGACCGTACCTAGGTGTGAAAGCAGTATTAATAATTCAGAATAAATGTAATGGAACAGCATCATTTTCGGACATTTACGAACATGGAGGGGAAGGGGAGGGGGGAGGGGGACTTTTAGAAATATGATCACCCAGATTAAAGTGATGTTCATGGGTCTGTTTACTTTTTACGAACATTGGGGGAAAAACAAAACTTTTAAGAAAACGAATGCCCAACGTAATCATGGTAATATTGATGGGTCTGTTTACACTTTCACGAATATCCGAGGGGAAAACAAAACTTTGAAGAAAGAAGTGCCCCACGTAATATTCATGGGTCTGTTTACACTCTTACGAACAGCCAGGGGATGAGCAAACTTTTAAGAAAACAAGTGCCCAACGTAATATTAATGAGTCTGTTCACGTTGTCAGGAACCTGGGGGATGGGGGGGGGGGGCATAAAAAAACGAGTGCCTACGTTATATTGATGGGTCTGTTCACACTGTTCCATTGTGTTGTAACTGCAGGTGTTTGATGGCATCCCGGAGACCTTCTTACCGAACTTCAAGAACCCATGCTTCTTCTACCAGGGGATCAGCCCGCCGGGACTTCGCTGCCTGCCGTACTTCTATCTGATTGGCATGCAGAAATGCGGTTCCACCGATCTCTGGGAGAAAATCAACGCTCATCATGAGATCCAGCGGACGGATAAAGAGCCGCATTGGTGGGCGAGGTACCGAGTGAGTAAGTTTTAGAATAGTGGTATCAAAAGAGAAACGTTAAAAGAATGGAGGAAGAAAGAGAGGCCAAGAGAGAGAGAGAGAGAGAGAGAGAGAGAGAGAGAAAGAGAGAGAGAGACAGAGAGAGACAGAGAGAGAGAGAAAAGATAGAGAGACAGACAGAGAATGAATGGATGTGTTCGTGTAAATGCAGGGGGTCAGAGAGAAAAGAAACATTGGAAGAGAGAGAGAGAGAGAGAGAGAGGGGGGAGAGAGAGAGAGACAGAGAGAGAGAGAGAGAGAGAAAAGATAGAGAGACAGACAGAGAATGAATGGATGTGTTCGTGTAAAGGCAGGGGGTCAGAGAGAAAAGAAACATTGGAAGAGAGAGAGAGAGAGAGAGAAAGAGAGAGAGAGAGAAAGAGAGAAAGAGAGAGAGAAAGAAAAAAGATAGAGAGAGACAGAGAACGAATGGATGTGTTCGTGTAAAGGCAGGGGGTCAGAGAGAAAAGAAACATTGGAAGAGAGAGAGAGATAGAGAGAGAGTGAAAGAGAAGGGGTTAGCTTAGAGATGGAAAGTAAAGAGTAGAGGAGAAAAAGACGAACGAGAAAGATGAATAGACAGAGAGAGATAGAGAGGGGGGGGGGGCTTATTGAGCCGCATTAGATAACGTAATATATAGCACATTGCCAATTTTAAACTATTTTCGGTATAAGAGAGGTGTTTGTAACGCCTTCACATGTTATTTTCCCCCAGGCCTAGGGAAAGTCCCTGCAGGTTAACCACGCCCTTGTAACTCTCTCTGATATCTGTATATCAAGTTAGTCTGCAAACGCAGACCCCAATTTACACTTTATTGGAATGCATTACCTCTTGAGAAAAGCCTAGCCGATGTGCCTACTGGCTGTGTCATTACTGATATCAGGAGCAGCTAGAGTACACGATCCCATTGAGCTTTTTAGTCTCCTATTCAACAGCTTCAAACCTCCATAACCATGATAACGTGTTATCATGTCGTATCAGATCGTTTGTAGTCTGTAAACACACCACACCGCTAACTGGTCGGTACGAGTTTAATCGTGTCAGTTCTCTCTATTAAATCCTTGTTTAGGGGAACTCCCTGCCGAATATGGTATCAATATGACCACGCCCCTGTCACTTTCCTGGTATCTGGATATCATGTCGTATCAGATCGTCCCTCGACTGATGACGATGCCCGATACTGCTAACTGGCTGGTGGTGGGTAAGTCATTCTACTACACAATGTTCCCCTGTTTGTTTGTTTGTCTTGATTTCCGTTCAAAGCAACATAACATAAAAATGTATACATATTGGGTATAGAAACGGCGGATAGCCCATTTCAGTCGTATTAACAAAATACAACTGTTCTTCCTACTCTTCATCCTCCCTCTCTCTCTCTCTCTCTCTCTCTCTCTCTCTTTCTCTCTCTCTCTCTCTCCCCACACGCCAAGTCTTTCTTTTTCACTTTCTCTCTATGCTAAATCATGCATTTTGCAAATTTTCAATTTTTGGGAAAAAATGTCAAAAAACACATTTTTGCCTAAAAATCTGGACCGAATTACTTCGACATTACTCACAAATGGCATCAAACTGTAGGGAATTTAATTCTCTTTCAGATGAGACCAATTTTGTTGCGATTGGATGTTTCTATCAAATTTTATCTTGAAAAATTCAAATTCTGTCAAAGTGGCGGCCATTTTGGACGCCATCTTGGATGCCATCTTGGATTTGGAAGCTTTCGCTACAAATTTTTTGAGGTAGACCGCTTGAATATTGTGTATTATGCTTTAAGCTTGAAAATGAGCATGGTCTACGTAGTTTGTACAGATGGTGGACCGAAACCCCCCTTTTCTGCTCTTGGCCCTCCGCTTACTCTGTCACTTGTTATCGTTCCATCTCACTCTCTCCCTCTCCCCACTCTTCCTCTCTGTCTGTGTCTCACAGTCTCTATGCTCTTCTCCCTCAAGATCTGTTTGTATCTTATTCTACTTATCATGATTGTCACATTCACTTCACGCATGGTTCAAAGATTTTTTGCAAGTGAATGGATCATAATAATTACCCCCCCCCCCAATCCCCCTAAAGTTGATAATGAATATTCTATGGAATATTAAAATGGTCTGACCGCATCGACGTTCTCCATAGAAGTAAATCATCTTTCTAATTATTACAGGCGATGGATCCACGTCAACTCTGTGGGATAACAAATGGCAATACCTATCCCAACACCAGAGAGATGGACCGGAATACGTCATTGCTGACGTCATCAAAGAGGTGCAACCCGAAGCAAAGTTCATTGTGGTACTCCGTGACCCTACTACGAGGTATACTGATCAGGCCCCCGTTTCATAAAATTTGTTATCAGTAACAAGTTGCAATAACTGTTATAAGCTACTGAAATCCTTGCATCTGATTGGCTGAGAGCACATTCTGTCGTAAAAAATTAATGTGGCAGTTGTTACAAGTTTTATGAAACGGGGCCCTTGAAATATCATCAGATCATGTGTTAAAGTACAAATTTCTGACGCGTACATTTTCAATGATGCTAAGTCTGATGTTCCGTAAATAGCTAGAAATGCCAAATTTCTGGGGGAAAAAATCATATTTGACGATTTCTTTCATGTCGATGATGGTATCCCCTCCTACCTCACCCGTCTTTATCGGAATGAGTTTTAGATAATTCCAGTGCAGCAAATACTTTGTAAATGGCGTATAGACCAATTTCACAACGCAAGAGGGCAGCAGACTGTTCGACACAGTTCGACATACTGCGGTGGGCGCTCCAACTTTTATAGTACACAAGTCAATAGCGCGTTATGTACATTCGTTCGATTTTTTGTCTATTTTGACCAGTATATGCAGATTTATTTTAATACTTGCAATGAGAAATTATCAGGGAAGTTCAGGTCGCAGCTGTGCGGTGCTCAAATGCCACAAGGATTAGAGAAAGTTTAAAAATTGGAAGCTAACTGAGTACGAAATTCACTCGCTTTTGACTCATGAAGCCTGTTTGTGTGAGAAGCCGTACTCCCTACACAGGTTTCCGTAAGCAATGTGAAGGAATTCGTCGCCAGTGGGTAAAAACATCAATAGAAGGGACTTTTAAGTCAAGAAACATTATCATTATGTACTTTGGCGTAAAATTTAATGAGTGAAAACTTGACTTTGTAAACAGGGTAAGATTTAGGGCTCCCGTTTACTACGGCTTCTATGCTGCAACCGAACTTTTACTGACAAAACTAGGTTGAAAAACCATCGAAATTACAAAAATACATCATACCTTCATCCGTCAGATATGACCATTGTTTTACCTCATCTACCCATGTATCCATGCTTTATTTTATTGATCTAGAATAAAGTAAATGGAACAATATCGGGGCATATCTCATATCTTACATTCATTTTGTACACAGAGCCAATCGCGGTCAGCGCGCTTGCCCACAGCAGCAATGGCGTCGCCGATAGAGGGCCAAATACATAAACCGGCCGTGAAATTGGTCTATAGCACGGGGTAAATGTGTAGAGCCCTCAACGTTTGTTTTGAGACAGTGTATATAAAAGGCATGGTGAAAAATTTGGCAAGTCCAGCTGTGTTGAGAATTTTTCGATATGATACTGCAGATAGGTTTATTTCTAACGTTTGCCATTTTAAAGTCACTTTATTTTACTAATTCAAGGATTTGAAAGATAACTGAGTTGCAGCATTATTTTTCAAAATATATAGTAAGTGGCCGATTTTCCAAGATTATCCCCGTGCCTTTTGAACATACTGCTTTGCCACGAACGATGAGGGCTCTGTTTCTGTTCTGTATTATACGCCGTTTGCGGCGTGTACTAGTATTCCTGTACTCGGATTTCGACACTTGTGTCTGACTGTTGGTGGACATGGCTTAGTGTTGAAAGCAGTGGCGGCACCAGGATTGTTAAAGTGGGGGGGGGGGCAAATGGAGGGCAAAAGAAAATGTTGGGGGGGGGGCAGGGGCGGTCATTTTTTTTTGCGTGTATGGAAAAATTGAGCGTGAAGCGCGAGTTTTAGTCGCCTGCGTAAATCCACTTTGAGGAGTGGGATAATTGAATTTTTGGACTTTTTTTTTTTTCCTCTTACACACATTTTGATATCAATTTTGCGAGCGAGCGAAGCGAGCGAACAAAAATTAACCGCTTTTTTGTTTTTAAACGCATTTTCGAATAAATATTCTGAAATATGACAAGCGAGCGAGCCAAAAATGGCTACTTTTCTTTGTTTTTAATCGCATTTTAGAAAAGAAATTTAAAAATATGACCAGCGAGCGAAGCGAGCGAGCCAAAAATAACCACTTTTTTGGTTTTCAATTGAAGTTTTGAAGAGCGGAAAATGGTATTTTAGAGCACTTCACAGCTTGGACATGATGCTTATGACAACATTTACTTATTTACAAATTACTGTATAATTTTTCTTTTCAGTCCTCAAAATTTCTTGGGGGGCAACTGGGGGGGGGGGGCAAAGCTTCTGAGTGGGGGGGCAAATGCCCCCCCCCCCCCCATGCCCCCCCCTTGGTGCCGCCACTGGTTGAAAGACAATGCAATGTTTACTTTCTTACGTCTGCAGCTATATTCATTTCGCATCGCCTTTGATCAGGGGCGGCACTACGGGGGGGGGGGCGGGGGGGAGGCAGGGGAAGTAACCGCCCCCTATGATTTTTCAAGTGACTATAAAAAAAGAGAAAAAAAAGAAAAAAGAGGAGAAAGAAGAAAGAACAGTATGGGAAAAGAGAGGGTTGGGTTATGTAACTATATAATAGGCCTACATGTACCCCTATTTTTCAATTTAAACGTAAATAAAATCACCTATACGCCATCTTACCCCCCCCCCCCCCCATCAAAATACCCTGAGGCTGCCCCTTCCTGTAATTGTTTCCTTCTATGTCTTTCCTTCACAAACATTTTTTTCTTCCGAACAGGGTCTACTCGGATTATTTGTTCTTCGGCAATGAGGACGACAACTTTGTGTCCAAGCTTCATTTCCACTCGATAATCAAAGAAGGAATAGAAGTCTACCAACAGTGCATACGCAATATGAGCGAACGTGCATGCACGCTCCTGCATGGCACAAATTCTGCTGTAAGTACTAGCTGTGCTTGCGTGTGTGAGGGTGTGTGTGTGTGTGTGTGGGGGGGTGATAATAGCCAAGACATAGAAAATACAAGGAAAATGCTTAAAGTTCAACACGCCCAAATAAAACATGGCCTTTCTTTTTTCTTGCGCTTGCGAGATTGTGTGTGTGCGTGTGTGGGTGTGTGCGTGCGCGCGTGTGTGGGTGTGTGTGGGTGTGTGTGTGTGTGGGTGGGGAATGATAATGATAATCAATAATAAAGGAGTCTTATTAACCCCAGGAGAATGTTTAGAAAGTTCACACGCGCCTAAATATGAGATGATCTTTCTTTTTTTCTGGCGCTTGCCTGTACATGCATATCGTTGACAGCGTTTAGAGATGTTCATTTCTGATTCTTATTTTACTATCTTTCAGCGTCTTCTTTTAGGCAACTATGTCGTCTTCCTTCGTGATTGGCTAAGGATATTCCCTCGTGATCAGATCCTCATAATTCGATTGGAGGATTGGCAGAGTCGGTGTACGTCAATACTGAGAGACATATATCACTTTTTGGAATTAAGTAAGTATATCAAGTCGTGAAAAACGTTTGTTTTAATAAAAAAACTGACACATTTAATTTGTACGTTTAGTCTTCAGCGTGGATAATGAAAAGAATAGAATACTTTTAAAGAGCATTTAGCCACATGGGGAAATGCAAATCGAATTAGTTCCATTTCACATTGTGTATTGTTAATACAAAGCAAGTAGATGTGGTATTTTAAAGACTATTTCTGATTTCTAGGAGGGAGGAGAAAATAGGGTACATTGGCGTAAATCCCAGGGGGATGGGGCGGATATATCCCCCACTCTTTCGAGAGGGGGATGGCATGTACAAATATCCCCCCCACTTTTTAAGGAAGAAATGACATTCTAATGATATTAATCAGTTAGTAACATTTTTGATAATCTGTCATAAACGACCATCATAATTTAGAATTTCTATTTGAAAATGTGATTAAAAACCAGAAAAGTGGCTATTTTGGTTCGCTCGCCTTGCTCGCTCGCAAAATAAAAATAAAAATGTGTGTAAGGGAGTCCGGTGCTAGTGGGTAAGGGTGTGTGTTTTACTTTAAGTGTGAGTTCGACAGAAAAAAAATCGGCAAATAATTCGATTATACCCGACTCCTCAAAGTGGATTTACGTCGGTGATAGGGTAACACCTCAATATAGTCGGACAAAGGTGGCGCTAGGATGGGCCGGGGTAGGGGACGACTGCCATTATGATTTTTCAAGCGATTCAAAAAAGAAGAGGAGAAAAAGAGGAAAAAGAAGAAGGAGGAGAAGGGGGAAAAAAGAAGAAGACGAAGGAGAAGAAGAAGAAGAAGAAGAAGAAGAAGAAGAAGAAGAAGAAGAAGAAGAAGAAGAAGAAGAAGAAGAAGAAGAAGAAGAAGTAGTAGTAGTAGTAGTAGTAGAAGTAGAAGAAGAAGAAGAAAGAAGAGTATGCGAGAAGAGTGGGCAGGGTCATGCAGTTATATTATAGCCCTATTTGTTCAACAAAACGTAAATACACTCACCTGTAGCCTTTAAAACCCAGAAAAAAAACTTGCCCCCTATCGACATACCTTAGCGACGTGTCTGTAGTCGGACATTCTCTTCGGAGATAAAAATTACAGTAATGTCTGTTATACATTTTTCCTTATTCTGACCAATCTTCACTCAAACTTTCGTTATTTTTCGGTATTCTTTCTTGCGCGGTGAAAATACCCTTCCACAGGATCAAAATCATTAAATATTTATTCTACATTCCATGACTAAACGATGAAAGGAACCGCGACTTAGAATTCTCCCTTTCTAACTAGTTATCGACTAAAAAAAAAAAAATCTATGACTGGCCTGTACCGAATTATACTTAGGTTAGTGGGATCAGGAAGAAAGCTATTATGTATGTTCTTTGTTTTATCATTCAGGTAATGTAAAATGTATCATATTATTGTACAATGATTTATATGTTTGATCTTTTTTCAAAATTATTATGATTTTGTTTTTGATGGAAATGGAAATGAATTGAATTGAAAAGAATTGAAATTGAATAGAATACAAAACGAGATCATATACTTCATGTACTTAGTATACGTTCATTATAATCTATGACTCTATTTCAGCGCCGCTACACAGCTCACAGCTAGTGTTCATTTGCAGTCGAGAGAAGATCCGTGTAAACACGCAGATGAGACAGCGCATGGGAGAAATGCTCGAAGAAACAAGGACGTTGTTGAATAATTTCTACGCACCAATGAACGCAGAGCTTAGTCAACTCTTGAACGATACGAGATTTTTATGGAAGGACGTTATTCACTGATGCTCCAGAAACAACTTCTACGCACCAATGAACGCAGAGCTCTTGAAAGATACCAGATTTTTATGGCAGGACGTTATCCAATGATGCTCCAGAAAGTTTTCGAACAACTTCTACGCACCAATGAACGCAGAGCTCTTGAACGATACCAGATTTTTTATGGAGGACGTTATCCAATGATGCTCCAGAAAGTTTTAGAACAACTTCTTCTACGCACCAAAGGCAGAGCTGTATTAATAATAAACTTTTGAATGATACCAGAATTTTGTGGAAGGAAGTTTTTTCTAAAGAATCCCCAGGATCCAGAGTTGTTGAACAGCTCCTAAGCACCAAGTGAACGCGGAGCTCAGTAAATCTCTTGAATGATACCCGATTTGGACGTTTTTCTAATGATGCTCCAGAACGTTGTTGAACAACTTGTATGCATCAAGTGAACGCACCTATTAAAACTCCTTCCACGTTTATGCAACTTCCTGAAATCACAACCGCTGAAATGTATTCGATAGATATGAAATATAAATGCTAATTTATCATAGACGTTGTGAAATGCGATGAACGAGCAATGATGACGTGTTAAGAATAGCTGGAGTGAAGCAAAAACTGTTGTGGAGTAAGGAAATGATTAGGATTTTTTTCGCATAGAAGGTTTCAAGAATCTGCGCTAACACGAAGGATGTACGGGAAGAACACTGTTTTTGTTGATGTTTTGAATAAATCGAGGAAAGATAATAGAGAAGATGGCCATAGATGGCCGAACCTGTGGAGAAAGGCTGGAAAAAAAAAACGTTAGCACGGTTAGTATACGGAAGTAGAGAGAAAATACCAGTGTAACGCAAATGACGTCCAAACTCTTCTTGTGAGGGTGGCAGAAAAAAAAAAATATTGGAACATGTCGTCAAATTTATGCAAATTAGGAAAATGCTGTATTTCCATGTTATAAATAGGAGAGTGGATAGGTTGCCGAGAAGATATTTTACTTATAGCACTATAGACGGTAAATTTAGGATCTAAAAATTGCTTAAATTATAAATGCGTAAGTAGAAAATTGATATTGCTTGATGTTTTTTTTATGTAAAGGCAAAATTAAATGGAAATTATTCAAGTTAGGATAAAGAATCATTATAATTCTTAGGTTTAACACTGACTTGGTTTACTTTTATTTCCCTAATTCGATTTGAAAAGGCTCATCAGTTTTTTTTAATTATTCATGTTTGTACATGTATTCATCACAGCTTTGCAGAGTTTCAGAATACATTTGAAATGTCAGTGGTAAAAAATTTAGTCATGGACGCTGAGAATATCCTCTCAAAAGTGCAAAAATATACACTTTTAAAGCATAGTAAAAAGCCCTTATCGTTCATTACGATGCAGTGTGTAAAAATGAGCGCTATTCAAGAACCCAAGTCATACTCGAGGGCCCTGTTTCATAAAACTTGTTATACTGCCACATCTCTATGAAAAATTTGCTCTCAGCCAATCAAATGCAAGGATTTCAGTAGCTTATAACAGTAGCTTATAAAAGTAAGGCCAAGGTGTTGATTTTGCCTTTGGATATTCAATGTGAATTGTTTGATCAGCTGGTGGTACCGATTTTGTTATATGGTAGTGAAATTTGGGGGTTTAGTGATGTAGATTGTATTGAGATGTTTCATAAGAAGTTTTTAAAAAGCCTCCTTAGGCTTAGTCGAGGGTCTGCGAATTGTATGGCATATGATGAATTGGGAAGAGCTGAAGAGTCAGTCTGCATTATGTTACTGAAAAGCGTATGATAAATTTTTGGGCTAGGATTCGTCAAAGTGTAAATGGGAAATCTAAATTGTCTAGTATGATTTATAGGCTTTTGCGTCAACTTCATGATAGGGACCTTTATAAGTCACCATGGATAGTAAAAGTGAAAGACATAAATGCGGGATGTCTAACCTGTGGACTGTTGAAGATATGGTTCTGGATGTTAAGTGGGTTAAGTCAACTGTGAGTCTCAGATTGGATGATATTGCAAAACAGGAATGGAAGAATTCTGAAATTAATAGAAACCGTTTATGCATGAATTATAGGATATTCAAACAAGATTTGGTTTTGAGAACTATTTAGTGAAGTTAGATTTTGCAGATAGGATTGAACTCTGTAAATATCGTTGTGGAAATCATAGATTGCCTGTTGCTAATAATTGTCGTTACCTGCCCAATCAGGGTCTGCAATCTTGTACGCTATGTGACTCACATGAGCCAGGTGACGAGTTTCATTTTGTGTTTAATTGTCCTGCTCTTGTAAGTGAAAGGAAAGCTTTAATTAGTGGGTATTATCTAGTCAGACCAAATGTTCTTAAAATGTACAAGTTGTTTAATATGAAAAATACGAAAGACTTGAAAAACCTTTCAAGGTTTTTGTAAATTGATTATGTCCAAATTTTGATGTCATCTTTAATGTAGTCGACTGTAGTGGTTAGTCTTGTATTAGGGCATGATTTCAGATTTTGTTGGATTGCGCCCACATGTGCTCAGAGGGGTGTGTGTCTTTGTTCCGGTTTCCGGATTGAGGAGAACAAAATACGGTATTACAGCTTTTGATACTCTCTGGGGTGGGTGGCTCAGTTTGTGCCAGTTACTATTATTGCTCTTATATTGTACATATGTTTATTATTATCATGTTTGTTTCTTTTTCCCTTTGTTTGTATTTTTCTTACGCCAATCATTGCCATTGTTATAACCTGTTATATTTCTTCCATGCCCCCAGGAGGGGCCGTCAAAGAAATAAAATCATTGTCATTGTCATTGTCATTGTCATTGTCAGTCATTGCAACTTGTTATTGATAACAAGTAGCTTTATGAAACGGGGCCCAGGTTTCCTAGACTATATTCATCAATGACAATCTAGCAGCTGAATCTGATGGACAAGAGGCTGAATATCTCTTCCGTACGTTGCAATCCGTAGATTCCCTGCAAAAAAGTATTACGGTATCACGGTACCCGTGGTATTTGGACGAAATTACCATAAAAACCATGAAAGTACCATTTCAGTTACCATCAAATTACCATGATTTGAGGGCAATTTCATCAAATTACCGTGGGAACCATGGTGTTTTTTGATCAAGGGTTAGGCCTTTGCAATTCATCATAATGTACCAGTCACCAGAAGACATTATACTCATTATACTCTCGAAATACATTTTAAGAAAAATCATCATTGGTCAAAATAAATGAACCGATCAACTGCTGGTTTCAAATTTGTATGTAAAACATATAGGGATTTTTAAACCAACAGTTGGTCGGTTCATATTTGAACCAACCTAATGACTTTCAACAATTTTTTAAAAGAGTGAATAAAGGCGACGAATCAGTAGACTGAAAGGGGGGGGGGGGGGTCAAACCCGGAACCTAAAATACATGGGGTTCGTAAAAAGACTTTTATTCAAACCCTTGCTCATACGATTTTTAGGTGGTCTGTATGACAGACTTAACTTCGTCATAATTTTCTTTCTCTCCTTCCTTATTGTGTACATATTTTTCTCTCCATTCACATGAATTTATTCATGTTATTAACTTCTGTTTTTTATTTGTCTTTGTATCTTTGCACTAAAGAACGGTTTCACCATTTTATTTGGCCAACCCATTCGAATATATATCTGAAATACATGATTTGTTAAGAAAAATAAATGTGAACTTTTTATGTTTTGAAATACGATTGCAATATATTCTTTATTTCATGCATGGTTTAAATTTCTCAGATATTATTGTTATACATTCTTGAATTATACACTCTCAGAATAAGATTTCGGTTGGTTTATATGAATGTACTAACTGTTGGTTTAAAGAAAATCCCATATGTTTTACATACAAATTTGTTTTAACCAGCAGTTGGTAGGTTCATATTTTAACCAACTTAAAGATTTTTAACCAACCTTTCTGAGAGTGTAGGCGTTTGCATTCAGGACACTACCCCGTAGACTTGTGTATGATGTGAGAAAGAATAGAGTCAGGAAAGAGAAAAAGCCACAGAGAAAGAGAAAGAGAGAGAGAGAGAGAGAGAGAGAGAGAGAGGAACTTACGCCTATAAAAATCACTCACCCCATACATACAAAAAGGACAAAACACGAGGGTATTTCATATTCTACAGACATCTGAACACATCCCTTGAGCAGAGAAACTCTGTATACATGTACGTGTTTCAGTTAACCAGGGTTTGTGCCTGCAAACTATAATCTCTATTCTAACTACAAATTTCATTTGATTATCATTGTTATTATTGTTATTATTATCATCATCATTTCATTTGGCAAAAAAACAACAACAAAAAGCCCAACCAACAACAACACAATAATGCAAACAGAAGGAAAGCGAGTGAGCAAGTATAAATACAACCACTGAAATGCCAGGGACAAAAAGTGCTGTAGGTCTCGAGACTGCATGGTCTTGGTCTCAAGACCGGTTGGCAAGGTATTGGTCTTGGTCTTGGTCTCGGATGGCCTGGTCTTGACTACAACACTGTTGATAACTAATAGCATGAAACCTTTTGTCCCGATTCCAGTGGTTGGAAACAGAGAAAACATTGTATACCGTATGTCTTTACACTGCACACAAATTTTGTTAAGATAACCGAATATCAATTGTAGTACGGCATTTTATCTTAATATCGCTGTGCAAAAGAACGCGTCCGGAACGCAAAATGGAAAATTATTGAAAATCAAATTTTTCAAACAGTGATTGATAATTTCACGGGTAGCATGTAGACCATGTAAACTGATATATGATCTTCTTGTGGCATGATGTTTGCTAAAATTCAATTCCAATATGTCAAAATAGACATTTTAATTTTTGCATTTTTGTATTTTGCGTTCCGGACGCGTTCTTTCGCACAACGACATAACAAAATCCAGTAACCTTGAAATTGATTAATACCATATCTGCTATTAATCCGTTGCCTCTTGGAACTGGCTGGTCCCTGTATAAAACCTACTGGAATAAGAGAATTCAGTAATCAACGGGTTAACAATTTCTTACAACTTGAGAGATAAAATAGAAAAAATCAAACAGACATGTTTTGATTATCATTTTTGAATTATCTTTTTCTTTGATTTTTTCCCCCTTTTAATTCTTGTAATTCTTTTTTCTTCCAATCTGGTCCCCATGGAAGACTAGCGGCACCATGTTAGTGCAACTGAAAATGGGTTATCCAGCCGTCTCTTTTCTTTCCTTATTTGTTAATTCCTGAGTTTCCATATTTCTGCACAGTATTTCTTTGGTATATGTATATTATGTTCATATTACTTTTGTTATTTTCTTTGTATATTCATGTGATTGTATACTGGTTTGTTATGACGGAAAATAAAAACAAACAAACAAACAAACAAACAAACAAACAAACAGAGAAGGGGAAGATGGTAATGAAGGAGAGATACAACAATCAGCAGATGATAAAGCAAACAGCAATATCATAATCGTAATAACAAGAACGGACATAATCAGATAATTAGGATCGAGGTCCAAACGAGACTGACTGCCTTATTTAGCCCTGACGTATCGGACTCTCATTCTCATATTGACGTATTTCTCAGTATAAAGTTCAGACAACGTTTTTCTTTATGCCCACATAAACACCGATCACCTTGGTACTGAAAACATTATTGTTACCGGCGCATGTTTATACAGTAAGTCAAGTTTATGGTATTTATCATTCATTCGTGTGATATTGATTTATTTTGATTTATTGCGTAAAGACGAAAAGGAGAAACAGAAGAAGGAGTTTGAAAAGACGAGAATGATCGAGGAAGGTAAAAAGGAAAAGGATTATCCTCAAGAAGTGCGATTGGGGAAGTGAATGCCGGGTAATGAATGGTTTCTTCAGATCATTAATATATTGTATGAAGCACAGATCCCACCGTTCTTGGCCAAGTGGTTCCTTGGGAGGACGATCCGTCATGGATTTAGATCCAATCCTGTATAATCAGCAGATCGAATAGTAAACATGATAAACGTATATGAATATCTAATGCTCGATGAGCAACGGTTTTGGAAAAAACGGTCCGAAAAGTATCACAACAACCAACGAATAGGGTTCTTTAAGACGATCTGGGCCCCGTTTAACAAAACCTGTTATCAATACCAACTTCCAATAACTGTTAAAAGCTACTGAAATCCTTGCATCTGATTGACTGAGAACAAATTTTTCATAGAAATGTGGCAGTTGTTACTGATAACAAGTTTTATGAAACGGGGCCCTGACCATAAGGTTTGGGGAAATGTCCCTATGCCCCCACTTACAACTGTTAAAAGTCTTGATGTTCCGAAGAAGGAAAATAACTCTGCTTTTTTTTTTTTTTTTTTTTTTTTTCAAATAGGGTTTAGCGCTTTTTGGAAATAAACGCTTTAAAAAAAAAAAATCCATTTTCTACTTCAATGATATTTTTTTCTTATTCAAAAGAGATATTATATGCACATATGGAACAAGCATGCCTTGGTTTTTGTTTATTTATTGGCATCTTTCATTTTATATATATATATATATATATATATGCCTCTCCTACCGACAGTGATCTCACTGATTAATTATTAATCAAATTTTTTTCCTTATTACACGGTTTGATGAAGGGCCATTTTGTTAAAACAAATACAAAGCGGCACTCCGAACTGTTGATATCAAAAGGATCATGCGTCGGAGTTTGATCAGGCAGCCGGCTATATTCAACCTTTCATCTTCATGACGTCAACGCTTGTTGAAACAATCATTTTCAATTATATGAGTTAATTATTTGAGGCTAGTCGTTCTCCCGTCTGCTTATTAGTAAATGATGAAATATTCGAAAAAAATTATAAACTTAAAATTAAATGGTAATTAATCCAAGATTTCGATGCATTGTTTTTAATCACATTCCCAGCAAGTAATTATCATACTGACCTGTTTCAATTAATTGTGATTAATTACTGTCAAAGTGCACAATATTTTTTTTTTTTTTACTTTAAAGGTATTTGGTAGCTTTGCGAAAAATGAGCTTGAAAATGGGTGAATTTTATGTAAATCTCTTTCAATATATTATGTAATTAGCAAAATCTGAAAGTATCAGACAAAACAGATTTCATTTACTCTCAAAAAAAGAGAAAATAGATTACGGTTCGAACAGAAAATTTGGCCAGAATTAACGGCAGTTCGATGTTTAAAATGCTGTTTGAACGAGTGTCCTCATGCGTTCATTCAAAGATATTGATGACGTGAGTGTCCTGCACCATCGATCTCTATCAAACTAGATTGTAGCAATCTGTGCGAGGAAATGTAGCCGCGCCGCAGCCGCTACCTACGCATGTATGCAAGCGATCACGACGTCCGGCCGCCTTGCCGGCCGTCTATATTTTGCCTCGATATCGCTAGCTATCTAAAGCTATTGTTAGGTCACGGAATGTTTTTCCCGACATCGTGACGCATCAATAAAGCAGCATATTCTCCTCAGGCTTTTTCAATCAAAATGCTGGACAAAAGACTGAAAAAAATAATATACCCGACATTGCACCTCATAATGCATTCAATGTACATTCTGACTAATGAAGTTCATTAATCTGCAGTAAATGAATGTAATCGCTCGTTGCAATACCGGGTTCCCCTCCCCCCTCCCCCCCCCCCCCCAAAAAAAAAGAGGAACGAAGGATTTTCAGTACCTTACCTTAAAAAGTACTAGTATGTAATTTTTCTACATCAGTGGATAAAGCATCCTCTACCGTATAGAATGATACCAAGTTCAGTGAATTTGGTGAAGTAATTTTGATTCTGGCGGTCATTTTCAAATATTTGGCGACCGATAACAGTAGACTAGACCCGTTTACTATGATTTTATGCATAGTTGTTGGAACATCATCCCTTGACAACTAAGAAGCTTGCCAAAGGATTGCCCGAAATAGCAACAACAAATACTTGCAAACTGGATTCCTTCTATTCAGATCCATTATGTATAATGGATGAAGTAAATAGTCGGTAACCAAGGGTTCTGGAGAGAAATGGCACAGATTTGAATACATAAGTAAACAGGTCTATTGTGTCAGGATGGCCTTTAACTTGAGTTGGGAACTTCACCAGCATCTGTGATGTCATCATGGGTAACTCTCCATTCATTTTGTGCACAGAATTGAACATTTTTCTCATTTTCAAGAAAAAAAATAGAAATTGTCAGATTTACTGTTTGAGTATGACACGGCTACATCAATTCTGCATGCATTTTGGGAAGAATTATGTTGATTCCTGACTTACAATTTAATGTAAATAATTTTTTTTTCCAAAAAAATATATATTTACAAAATGAATGCCGAGTTGAGTTGTCCACAATGCCATCACAGATACTGGCAAAGTTGCCAACTTTAAGGATCGCCATAATAGGTATTTACTTAAACTTTCAAAATTCTCAACTCTTGAACAGATTGTTTAATTTTGCTCAAAATTTCACTCTTTTATCTTCTCGTTCTTCTTCATCACTTATAGCACACTGATGCCTGGGGTTCATTCTCCTTTAAGTCCCCTCCAAAGGACTTGGTAATGAGGATAAATACCTTCACATTAAAAAAAAATAACCGTAAAAATTAGCATGGAAAATCGTGCAGCAAGCTGCCACCCAATTACCGTAATTTTTTACGGTTGGACTGTATTGTAAATTACGGCTTACCACCGTATATTACATAATAATTATCGTTATTTTAACGGTAAAATAAAATAAAATGCATGGGCCAACCGTTAAAATAACGGTAATTATTACGTTATATACAGTGGTTCAGCCGTAATTTACAACACAGTCCAACCCTAAAAATTACGGTGGAAAGTCGTATAGCAAGTTGCCATGCACCCAATTACCGTAATCTTTACGGGTAATTTTTTACAGTGTTACCAAAGGGCAATAGAGCATGATAATAATAAATACTAATACAAGTTTATATATCGCCTATTACAATGTTTCTAAGCGCAAGAAAAGAATAGAAATCACTTGGTTTCGAACCCGGGTACTCTCAGTTACGAGACCAAAACTTTACCTCTGAGCCTCAGCGCCTCCTCGGTTCTGATAGCAGAACCACAGAATGAGTAAGAACACGTATGTACTTTTTGCCTGTTGTTTCAAGATGAAGGCCCGTTAAAGGGTCCATAATTTAGGAAAGCTTAAATAAAACAGCGATAATTGTATTTTGAGCTTCACAGGTCATGTATGGTAAAGTTGAAAAACACCCTTTGGACAAGTGGCGTCTATTGTAGAAAGTCTTTCTGGGTTTTTTTTCTGTATGAGGAACTTTGAAAATTTCATTAATTACACTATTCATTTTTCCTGTCTCCACTTAGGTCAACTTCAGAGCTATAGTTTTTCTTGATTGACTGCCATTAATTCGTATCCATTAAAGTTACTGCAGGATGACGGCCCCTAACCCAACACCAGTGATATTACAATATGGTGATATCACCCAAGTGCAAAATGATCCATGTTCATCCTATTTCAAACGAATCAAGGTAAGTGCAAATTAACTTTATCAACAGCTCGTTCATATGGCTTAAAAAAAACCCCAAAACAAAAAAACAACTCATGAGATTAAAATGAAAGGGCTGTTGAGAACTTTGACCGATTCGCAATTGAGAACAATGAGGGATATCACCTTGCACTTGCACTTCACCCTCATGACCTCTTTTCTTTTTTCCTTTTTAATTTTTTTTTTTTTGTAAGTTCTATGACACTTTTTACTTTGAGGCCGTCATCGATATCAAGCAAGTTGTTCATGATGACGGTCTCCTACGTTCATAAATTTCGTTAATCATATTGTAAAATGTTAATTCCCCATTTATACTTTTCTGTGTAGTTTGAAGTAATATTGTTGATGACCGATATGTTTATATGTATGTGTATATATTTTTTTATGTTATGATTGATGCTTTTGTATTATGTTATTGAACGATGAACGTAGAAATAAATTCAAACAAACAAAAACACAATCAGAAACATACCGAGATAATCGTGATATCTTCAGTACCTTCACTCATTAAGAAAAACAATACATTCGGAAATTAAGAGAAAAAAATCAGACTATTAACTAAAATGTTATATTCATGTTACCACTGCAAGACACAATACGGACCCCCCCCCCCCACACACACACACACACATGTATACCAGCACACATTTAAACAATTTCATTATTTTCATTTTATATCACCAGAACACAGTTGACGGAATGAAGGTTAATCTATTTAATATAAAGAGTCACATTCTACACTATCACTGACTATTGAATGAAAACTCCGTAAAACTGTGATTAACGGATTTTTAAATTGTGATTTACGGAGTTTTCATTCAGTTTTGAGTTATAATTATTGCCTTTACCAACTCTGGACAGAACACTATCCTTTTACTTTATGTATGTATATATATATATATATATATATATATATATATATATATATATATATATGCTGTGCTACAAAATAACGAAGATGATAAACATAATAAAGGTGCCCTATGTCGTGGTTTCATACCTGACTCTCAATTGGAGGGATGAGGGTTCCAATCCCAACCTAGCAAAACCGTAATTCGTAGGAAATTAATCCACGTTTGCCATTCTGCACTTACTCTTTTTTCCCTTCTTTTTCTTCTTCTTCTTTTCTTCTCCTTCTTCCTCATGCTCTCTTTTGTTCTTTTACCTATTGTTAGTATTGTTGTCATTAGGCCTGTTATAATTATTTCTTTTTCGTTTTGTTTCGTGTTATTTTTTTTCGAAATCTCATCATTATCATTTTTCTAAAACTCATCAGAGGACAGGTATCATACAGCTAGTTGGCGGATGTTTGCTCGTTGCCATGGGAATAGTAGCCATTATCTTAATGGCCTTCTGGTCCTATTTTGCTACTGCCATCTGGAGTGGAATATTGGTAAGGAATCGTATCAAATAGAACATTCTCGTGCAGTGATTGGTCAATGACACTTCACGTGACCACACCTTAGTTTACTATTCATATGCTAGTTTTGTACTACAATCATTAATTTGTGTTTTGTAATATTATAAACTACCACAGTCAGCTATGCCATAAATTTATTTAAAGAGGAATATTGATAATAAACTACATCATTCAGAAGATTTCTCAATCAGTTATTGGTCAAGGGCATGCCACATGACAAGAAATTGGTCTATATACAATCGTATTTTTAAGTGTTGTACTATTTTTTAAAATTTATCTTGCTTAGAAATATTACACGACCACGGTTACCTAAATTGCTATTGCCATATGGAGTGGAATATTGGTAATATCCCTCATCGTAAAAGAAATTGGTCATTCGGGTTTTATTGACAGCACGTCACGTAATCTCACATCATGATCAGTTACTGGTGTCACGTTAATAGTATTAAACTCTCGCAGTTACCTCAACCCGATGTACCAAAGTCTGTCGATAAGTATTTGTCTGATAATATGAGATATATTTCTTGAATAATTTCTTTTCAAATTGTAAAATAATGTTTTTATGTACTAACGACTTTTTAAACACGAAATTAGATCGATTCTTGTTGTGGTAAATATAAATCATGTTTGCTCTGATGACTATTCTCATATCTCAGATATTCATGCTGACTGGAGTGATTGGCATATCAGCAGCTTCTAAAGGAAGCAAGTGTTTGGTAACCACTCTTCTCTTTTCTAGAGAAACGGTTGGGGGGGGGGGGAGAGGGGGGAGGGAAGGGTGTAACTATGTAACCATCTTCCCAATTTGGGAAGATGCTTCCTGGGCTACGTTTCTAGAAACCGTCATAACTCAAACTTCTTGGACATCCTTCTGAAATGTGTCTTGTAGAATTAACACTCGTTTCAATGGAATGTCCATGAATTTCTAGACTCATGACGGTTTCGAGCACCAGCGTAAATCCACTTTGAGGAGTGTGGGGGGGGGGGGGGGGATAATCGATTTTGTTGCAGATTTTTTTTTCTGTCGAACTCACACTTAAGTTTATACACACGACCTCACCCACCCGCACCGGACCCCCTTACATACATTAAAAAAAATTTTTTGCGAGCGAGCGAGCCAAAAATAACCACTTTTGTCGTTTTTAGTCGCATTTTCAAATAGAAATTCTAAAATATCATGTTCGTTTATGACAGATTATCAAAAAGTTTACTAACTTATTAATTAAAATATCATTTCTCCTTCAAAAGTGTGTGTGTGGGGGGGGGGGGGGAGGGGGATATTTGTACATCCCCGATACCAGTTGATCCCCCCTCTCGAAAAAAGTGTGTGTGTGTGTGGGGGGGGGATATATCCCCCATCCCCCGGGATTTACGCCAATGGTTTCGAGAAACGCGGCCCAGTTACTGCGTGGACTGCAAATTTTCTCAAAATTCTTGCGCAAGAATGAATAATATCAACGTAGTTAAATGCAATTCAACCGTTCAGCGATTTAGTAGGTAGAAGAAAGCAGAAGGCCACTGTGATATAAAGTGTGGTAAGTTGGACGGCCAAGGGAGGTGGAACAGAGACCTCTTTAAATGATAGTCCGTCTGTATAGTACATATCTATTAAACTGAAACATCCATAGTCTCATACTGTAAACATTTTGAAACTACTTTTTAAAAATGTTTTATATAAACTTAGTTTCCAGCGGGGTGTATTCCATTGGCCGGTGTGAAACTACTGAATTCCTAGAATTCTTTCTTTAGATGCGTTGATAAAGGCCACAGACATGGAGAAAATCAAATTTATCAACATGGGCCAGTATTGTTGTTACTTTCTTATAGGCCCGTGCATACCTGACTTTGTCTATCTTCGCGTGTTTCATGGGTTTTGCTCTCTTTGAGATGCACATCTTTGCCGCCATCTTGGAGGAAGGACAATGGCACTATGGGCATTATTACGAATGGAACTGCCAGCCTGGGGGCTATTACACTTGGATCCCAAACTGCGCTAAATCAGAGGCAAGTTACGCTCTTTTTTTTTTTTTAATGTCGAGGCGTTTTGCTAATAGCTGGAATTGATCACCACCCTAGCTTAGAAAAAAAAGTTTTCAGTCGGACACAACTGGGGTATCTATTTCTTGTTTTGTGATGTGATATGATATGGTTATAGAAGAATGAAATTAACAACAACAACAACAACAAAAGTAACCATAGCAAAAATAACAACAAAACAACCAAACAACCAAACAAACCAGAAACAAACAAACAAACGAAATTGGAAATTTTCCTTTAGAATTATTATCATTATCATTATTATTTCTATTTTTATTTTTGTCATTGTTATATTATCATGATCATCAAAAGGTTTATCATGGTTGTCGTTTGCTTACAAATTTTGCCATTAACATTTTGATACTTACAAAATTAGGCCCTCTTGTACATTCTAAAAATTGATATCTATTGTTCCCATAGGCCGCAAGACAGACATTTGACGGGCTGATCTCCTTTATGGGTTTCTTCTTGTTCATTACGAGTATCGTCGCAGCTTCCTTCGGATGTTGTGCTTCGTGCAAGGGTTGTGAGAGTTGTTGCAAGCAATGTTGCTGCAACGGTCGCGGCTGTAGCCAGTGTTGTACTCCATCTCCTCAACCTGTCACGGTATGTCCTTTTCTGTTTTCATTCGTGTGTGTGAGGGTGGGTGCGTGTGTGTTTTCGAACTGTCAATAACCAGCATGATGTGGAGGTGCCGTGGTCGAGTGGTATAAGGCGCTTGACTGGAGACGCGAAAGTCGGGGGTTCGATTCCCGGCACGGCACTTATGCCCTTGAGCAAGGTAGTTCATCTACATTACTCTTTATCGTACATCAAATAAATGAAAATGCTACAGGCATTATTGATACTACCGTGTGCACGTGTTTTAAAAAAAATCATGTGACAAATACAAGCTAAGTAAAACTCATTAAATGCTATACGCCACTCCTTTCTTTCTTCTCACACCAAAGGAATTGAATGAATGAATGAATGAATGAATGGATGGATGAATATATAAAAAGATGAATAAATAAATAGATGAATGAATGAATTAAGTAACTGACAAATAACAAAATAAAAGATAATAATCAACTGATAAACTAAAAAATCAAACAATGAATTAATTGCTAAAATAATGGAGGCCCTACATCTACTCAGGCCACAATAGAAGAAAAAAAGAAGGGCTGCAATTTAATAACGAATGAGTTAGATGAAGGTTATGTATACTGATATAGAGCTGGCCAAAGTGAGCAATTCAGATAGGATGTGGACAAAACGGGGTATTTCCACTTGCCATTTTTTCCCTTTCAAGCAGATTGCAGGGAGGGTAGGTCTCCCAAATTTTAAGTCAAAGGACCTATTTATTTTTATTATTGTTATCATTATTATTATTATTATTTATTTATTTTTTTTTTTGCTTCTCAGCGAATTTTTGGACTACGGTGTCCCCGACAATATAAAACGGTTTGACAACCCTGGTATAGGAAATCATTATCATCATGAATTAAGAAGGCAGTCTCATTGGTCAGTCTGTGGTCAGTCTGTGGTCAGTCAATGCAAAAAGTTTCATCATCGAAATGGACATTCACCATGCTTGGTGCTACATTGATACGCTTGACCACCAGATTTACTTTAAAAACGTCACTCATATGGAATTCGTGGAGTTGCTCCCTCTTGGTTAAAGGAGCTATTTATCTAACAGACAACAATGTGTAGTGCATAATGATGTTTCTTCAAATTTCCTCCCAATCAAATGCGGTGTTCCACAAGGGTCAGTATTAGACCCGTTACTTTTTCTAATATTATTATCATTATTATTATTATTTGGTTTGGCGTCACCTGTGCCTGAGAAGCGAAAAGCGAACTGAATCACTGTGACCCGCTGGTCTCTCCTCCCAATATCACTGATTGGGGGTGTGCAGGTGGACCACATACACCGGGGTTTCCTCCTACTCTTACTAGTATATACCAATAGTGCAGTGGGATCTTTAACGTGCAAAGGTGGTGACTCTCCTTTACACGGGACCTCCATTTAACGTCCTATCCGAGGGACGGAGTGTTTTCCACTGTAGCATAGCCTGCGTCTATGAAACAGAGGAGGGACACGATAACACACAACTTAGGCTTCAGTCATCCGCCTGGGTTGGACTCGAACCACGATCTTTGGTTCGACAGGCAGACGCTTTACCGACTGAGCCAACTCGCTCCATTAACTCCATTAACTAATAATAATGATCAATATTAATGATTTAACCAATACAACGTCTCTCTTATCATTCATATTATTCGCAGATGACACCAACATCTTCTGCTGACATCATAACTTAAATACTCTAGTAAATACATTTAATAATGAGTTACCAAAATTATCTTTGTGGTTTAAATGCAATAATTTGTTCCTTAGTATCAATAAAACTAATTTCATGTATTTCACACACATACATGACATAAATTCTCATGTCAATCATTTTCCTTACAACATAATTATAGATTATGTAACTCTCGAAAGAAAGCAACAAACAAATTTTTGGGTGTCATTATCGATGAAAATTTAAATTGAAACGAACATATACGTCATACATGTCATATAACTACTTCTGTTTCTAGGAATGTTGGTATAATGTATAAAAAGAGAGAGAGATATATCCCTTGTAAAACGCTCATTATGCTGTATATTCATTGATATTACCGTATATAACATATTGCAATTTAGTATGGGCCACCAGCAACAAAACAAAATCAACTCTATTTACTTATTGCAAAAGAAAGCCCTTCGCATTTGTAATCGGTTCACAATATTTATCTCACACCAGACCAATATTTTACCAATTGAAAACTCTAATCAGTATTTGACATTAATCCACTACAAAGTTTACTGTTTATATTTAAGTATCTAAATGACATGATCCCTCTTTCATTTCAAAACTTTATGCTTTAAATAAAACTGTTCACTCCTACCCTACTCGCAATTCCCCCAATCTTCATTTAGTCAACCCAAAGTTACTTATTGCCATAGATCCATAAGCCACCATGGTCCAGACCTTTGGAATCCTCTCCCAGAATTGATTAAATCCAGTAGTTCCCTTTCCTCATTTAAAGCCAAGGTTAAAACATGTTACTATCAGAATATACAAAGTGAAATTTCTGTGTCAACTCTTCAGTCTTCACATCCTTTCTACCATTTGAATCATTACCAATATCGTCCTCGCTCCTCATCATCATTATCATCATCATCATCATTGTCACTATCCTTTTAAGTTATAATTTCAGTTATTTTTATCCATTCTGCTGATTCAACAAGTTTATCTATTTAACAATATTTATTTGGGGTTGCCATATTTTCAAGCGTATTGCTTATAATGGCAATCCTTCTTCCGCAAATGATTTTATGTTTAATGAATTTCAATAATTTTACAATTTATCATTTCTTTTTTTTTTTTTTGAAAAAATGATTGCTACGAATGATTGTGTAGTTATGATTTATTGTCAAAAAGTACCTTTTTCGTATATTATGTTATCAAAATGTTAATATGAATGCAGAAGAAAAATGAATCAAATCAGATCAAATACATTCGCTAATGTCATGGTTCATCATAATGAATATAACCCCAAAATGGGAAAATTTTCAACCTTGTCTTGTTTTAGAATATGTTACCATGGTTACTGTGAACGTAATTAAAGTGAATGGAATTCAGACTGAGATCGATCAGTTTTTTTTTTTTCAGGCCGTCTTTCAGCCACAGGGACCTACATTTGCACAAACTGGTCAACAACAAGGTATTTGCTCCAAGCTATTGTTAAAAGCGTCATTTTTTAGCACCTCGTAGTCAGAATATCATTATTTCCAACTTCGCTAGCAGCCTACATGTCTTCATTGCGCACGTATACAATTATTTCCCATTACATCACAATACAAGGTATATTTGAAATGTTGAAGAGATCGGGGATACAAACATAAAATAATATAATTATCATGAATATTCGTCGAAACCGGAAAAAAGTAGGTTGAAATGCTATTTTTCTTGGTGATAAAGATACCATGTATTTAGGAGTAATCCATAAAAAGTAAATTTCGTAAAATAAAGATTCTGCCATAATGGCACTATGATAGTCGCCAGATATAAATGGAGACAACTTTTTTTTTCTTGATTTGTTCTTCATGTTTTTGTTCGGACTAAATCAATTAATTTCGGTTAATCTTAGAACATATCGTAAATTTTTGAAATTGTTTTGCTGGTTTTTCTTTTTATAATTCATTTACTTATTTTTTTACCCCCCCCCCCCATTTCCAATTAACCAAGCTGGCATGTACGTCGTACAGCAAGGCCCCGCCCCCATGACGCAGTACCAACAAGTTGCCATGCCAGTGCCAGCACCCAACAATCAGACTTACATCGTGATGCCTGCTGGGAACCAGATCGCCGATGCCAATCAGGCCCCGCAAAAGGCATAAAGTTGCACGCTAGTCTCCCCCACAATGGGAGGTGCATGACCAATATATCGGTATTTAAATTAATACATAAGAATTTTTATCACTTTATTCAGTTTGCAGTTTAAGTCAAATATGCCTATTTATCCCCTCTCGGTGTTCAATTGAATCTTTTGCTTAAGAATTTGATACAAATCTAAGAAAGCTCCCTAGCAGCCTCAAGCCAATAATTAGAACTCGACAGGGGCTGCGGAATGTTTTTTTTTTCTTAATGAAGGGGGGGGGGGGGGGGGGCTGATCGACACCCAAACAGGCGGAGTCCAGGGGCTGTAGGAACCTGGTGAGGCTTCAGGGGGCTCTGAAACCCTTGGGTTCCATGGTTTTGAAAGCCTTTGAAATGAGCAATTAACAATTTAGATATTAGTTGTTTTTAACCGTTTATTTTTTTAGCCTGAATTGTGTGGGGGTCCAGCCCCCCCCCCCCCCCCCCCCGCCTCCGTGGCCTCTGCTCGATCTTGACCGGTTGAAAGTCAAGTTACGTTCGATTCTTTTTTTTTGAACTGCGGTCAAACGCAAGGTTTATTTTGTATTTATTTTTCTATTCGTGTAATACTACGATTAGCCGTCAGTGATTGATCATGTAGTACAGGCGGATGCTGGCGCTATGCCAGTGCTTGATGCCATCGCCATCATCATCATCATCATCATCGTTATCATCGTCGCCGTCGTCATCATCCTCATCATCGTTATCATCAGCACCATTTCTTACTAAACCTTAAGTCGAGCAAGTACAACAAACATAAAAATTTGAATGAAGCATGCGAATCCAAAATAATTCAACGAGTAAAACAAAAAATGAAAAACGAAAATCACCCACTCTTTACTTGTTGTGTTTTATGCGTTCTGGTAAACGACTTCGATCAATGAAGTGTCGCACTCAACGTTTTTTAAATTCCTTCGTTCCTTTTTCTATCCGCAAATACAATCAATATAACTACTAAATTTTACGTTCTTTATCTCTGCAATATTATTTCTGTAATCGTTCCAGGCCATCCCGTTCGCTCGAACACTTATTGTAACCATCCGCTTACCTTGTTTATAATAACAATATTCTGAAGGATTTCTATGTCATGGAATATTGTGCATGTAAAGTTATTTTGCTTTGATGTATAAATGTTTGTAAATGTGAGCAAAACCAATTTCCAACAGGACAATGAATTGAAATTGAATTGGATCGAATTGAAATAATAGGGCCTACATGCAAAGTGTGTTATAAGTATATAATTTGGTAAATTTGAGGAACCATAACTTTAAGCAAGATGGCACTTTCCTTGTAATCGAGTTTTTAGCATTGTATATAATTATTTGACAGAAGCGCTGTTGGCACCCCAGAATAATAATGTTTATAAGTTATAGACTGATGCTCCTAATCCCATTTTATTTTCATTCAGGCTATTAAGATGTGTTTTTTTTTCTAAAGATGTTAAGTGAAAATATACCAACCCAAATTATGTATTTTTTCAGGTAGGTATAATTTCATATGGGACACACTGTTTCATGATTTTGTAGATTCATATTTCGCACAGTAAACTAAACTTAATTTAAGATCCCTATAAAAGGGATTTGTTGTATTTTTTGTATAATTGTACAATGCTGATACCAATTTCTTTAATCAACATAAATATGTATACGTAATTTACATTGACAGCAACGAGATATAATCATAATGTAATTGACGTCTTGGTCATGACTTTTAAATGTAGATGTTCGAATTTTATAATGTAAGAGAAATGATTAAATAAGAAAACAGTTAAGCAAAATACAAACAAAGATAAACAAACATGGGATCTTTATGTTCTTAAGAAACAACGACAGAAATCACTTTATTGCTGGATTCAATATGAACTTTTATTTTGTACAAATCAAAATTCAAGTTGCAGGTCGGATCCCTCACAAATATTTTACAGTTGCATTTTGTAAATGCTACTGAAATGGGCTATCCTCCATTATCACTAATCTTATTGATTGTCATGTATTTATTATATGACACCTAAATAGATCCTTGTCATTTGATTGGTTGTTTGATATTGATCATTTGTCCCATTTTACTATTACGTCATCATTCATGCAATTGTGGCTCCATTTACGGTGCAATATTGGATCCATGCGATTTGCACCATTACACGCACGCCGAGAGCCCGGCACACTACGTGCGTAAAACGCTTGCATTTGCAGTGTGCATGCGATCAAGCATATTGACGGACAGCGTGTCATATAGGTGTCATTTAAAACAAATAATGTTTTTTTTTTTATTCGTGGAATGGACAGAATATTTCATTCGGTGAAAGATGAAATTATTGATCTCCATTACACTCATAAACATTCATTATTTGTATATTGTTTGGAAGTAAAAACAAACAAACCCTTCTCCCTTTCTCTGTCTCTCTTTCTCTGTCCCTGTTTCTCTCTTTGTCTTGTAATGATCTCTGGTTTTTTTTCACCTTTCGATTTCTCCCTTCCCAAACCTCCATATCCATTTCCATTTCTCTCTCTAATATTTTCCTTTCTTGTATGAAAAGTTCGACCGAATCATTAAAGCAACAGTGAACTGATGTATTTACAACAGCGCCAACTTACGGCTACTCAAAACCAGAGACTCTTAGAAACGTTATATCCTTTGTGGCTTCTCGTGAATTTCCTTAGTATGAATACAAATACATTTTAACAGATGTTACTCAAAATATAAAGCTCTCCTTGATCAGAATAGAGCATGCTGGGAGCAAAAAGGGGACAAAATCAGTAGTATAGGACTGAGAGGGCGCTATTTCAAAATCCCATACAAGGGTGCCAGTTCGCTCTGGCTTTAATACTCGCATTGTATTTGTGTTCGTATTGCTATTAGGCTACTTTCTAGTATTGTTACATTTCATTGCATTTTCTATCAATGATTTCACAGTGTCTCTGATTGATTGAATGATTGATTGATTTCTGTAGGAAACAACATTAAACGTGACATCGAAATGAAAATCAAATCATATTCCTGAATCATCATTATCAAATATTTCTTTTCTGTATTTTTGTGGGTTTTTTTTTTGTTTGTTTGTTTACCCAAGGTAGCATCTTCAGTACTATGTACTGTTCTCCCAGAGGGCCCTGCAAGCATATCATTACCCCGGCTTTAGCACGGCTACCGTAGCGCTCGCTACATTCAGGCAAAGAGAAAGGGGATGTGTGATTGAGGGCAGGAGAGAGAGAGAGAGAGAGAGGGGGGGGGGGGGGGGGGGAGAAGGGGGGTAATGATAATGTTACCGCTTGCTCTACCTTCTGTTAATTTTCGGCTTTCAAAACACCTTATCATCATCATCATCATTTGTTCGCTAAAACTTTATCTCTTATTATTTAATTTCACCCAATGTCTGTGTTTCATTCAATATTTGGTTAACATGCCCTCCATTCATCGGTTCAAATCCACAGCCGATACTCCCCTCAATTCTTTGGTCTTCAAATATTTACCCATCATATTCTACAAGATCCTTCTCTTTTCTCCCCTTAACTACTTCAAACAGCTTGAATATCAAGCTAGATATTTGCATAGAAACTGCAAAGAATCTTAGCCAGATCTGGCCCCGATTCACAAAACCGATCATTAAGGCCTAGTTAGAGTTACGATACCAGTCATTTTATCACTACTTTTTGGACGAATATTATTTAACGTCATTCGGGAAGAACTTGGAAGTATCGATAGCTTAATTGTTTGTTCGGTCTATTATCGCCCTTATATCGGTAATTTGTCTTAACCATGTGACAGGGGCAGGTATCGTCATAGGTTATCCCACTTCAGTTTGTACTGACCAACAAGGTAAAGGTTCCACAGAATCCGTGCTGATGACCTACTTAAACATAACGGGCTATCGTCGATGTAAACCCATATATTTGCTGCTGGAACCGGGCCTCCAATGCATGTGCCAAGCCTATGAGAATAAAAGAACTCAGAAGTCAACGGGTTCATGAATCAGATTCTCTAAATATGCAGGAATGGAAATTTGTTCTAGAATATCTTGTACGAGCCCGACAGAAGACCTTTTAATTTTGGAGTGGAAAATTCGTGCTAGGAGGAGTGGATAAGCACTCTCAAAGAGTAATTTGAACCACCGTGTCGGAGTGGATTCACCTCCAAATGGAAGCGATCCCTAATTATGATTCCTCTACAAAGAGTTAAAAGAGAAGATTTCTACAAATAATGCACATTTAGAGCGTCAGTGTATCACCACTGATGATTGTATGGTATTTAGGAAAAGAAAGAACACTGAAGAAAGGGGGAACAAGATTGTAGGAGCTTGGTGAGGATCATAATAGAGCGGCTTCGAAAAGACAAATGGAGAAAAAATATGATGATAGAGGTAAGCGCTTTGTAATATATACGATGTACATTTACGAAGAAAGTTAAAGAAGTAATAATAGAGATTCACACCGTCCAAAATAATGGCAGGCTATAATAGAAATGACAATAAGTGACATAATTGTAATTTTTATCGTAAGAACGTCATTTTAGAGGGGGAGGAGGAGTATTCAAAGTGTAATCAATTAGTTGTTGAAATATTGGATAAATCTATCATAAATGACTACTGAATGAGTAAATTTATATTTCAAATATTTAGACGACAGCTTTGTATGTGCATAATGATAAAAAAAGAGGATGGGAGAGCATGTATGCGGATGTGTGTGCGGGTTGGTGAGGGTGTACTTGTCTGTGAGTTCTAGCTCAAAATTTGACAAAAGATTTCGATCATTCCCCCACGTACTCTTCGAAACGGATCTATGCCGGTGAAATGCGGCCCCAAATAGGTACAAGATACTAGGCTATATAAATGTTCACAATATTTTGTTTTACTTTTTAAACTTTGATATACTTTGCAGATTTGAATCAGAATGTATTGGACAGTAAAGCAATGAAAAGGCACTCTACACCTAGAACCCTGAAATGGTATGTCAGTGATGCCGACAGTTACTCTTTTTTTTTCTTTGGGCAGTATTTTGTAGCTTACTCGTTTCTTTTAGAGAGAGGGAGAAAATATTCAAAATTCCAAGCAAAATACACTTTTCCTGAACTTTAGTTATTGTACAGTTATAGCCGTAAAGTAGGATATAACTCTTCTTTTCAGATTTATTTCTTCTTGTTGTTTTTGCTTTGTTTCAATTATATCCAATAACAAATTTAACCTTTGATGAGTATGAGCGCATGTTGATAAGGGATTTCCGTAAATCATAGAAAACCAAGACGAAAACAGAAACAAACACAAAAACAGTGACAAAAAAAAATCACCTTTTGAACAAGAAATGTATTTGTTTATAACAAATTCTTTACATGCATGTCCATGAAAATGATCTAAAAGAATAACTTCATTTTTTTTCTTAGTTAGATTGTTGATATAAATGCATTCGGGGACACAAATCTTTTTTTTTTCTTCTATCAGTTTTTGTTGTTGTTGTTGATTAAAGGTTACATGAAAACTACCAGCTGTCCGAAGGAGTATGTATACCAAGAAGCACCCTCTACGTACATTATCTCGATTTCTGCCGACGTTCAGCTATTGGTCCTGTCAATGCAGCTAGCTTCGGGAAAGTAAGTTGTTCGGGCAACTGTTAAAGTCAATATCTCTGGAAAAAAATGTATATTCATCTACGCATATATTGTAAAGGAATTCATGTTTCACTATGTTGAATAGCAGTGTTATCGCACAAAACTGATGGGGAAAAATCATCGACAGAAACTTGTATTATAGTCAAGCAACTTAAAGTCACTGGCAGAGGATTGTGACACAAAAGTTAACTTGCCAAACGGGGTAAAATGTATTTTAAAATGAGCATGATGAAGCACTGTACCACACGTTTTTGCTATAAAAGGGCCCCTTTCTTTGGAGAAAGAGAGAGAGAGAGAGAGAGAGAGAGAGAGAGAGAGAGAGAGAGAGAGCGAGAGAGAGAGAGATCAGAAAGGGAGAGGGAGAAAGTAAATCGAGGATAAAGCGTCTTCCTTCTTCGAAACATCAAAAACTTGTTGACAGTTTGAATTACAAACATTAAACGTCTGAAAATGAGAATGAAAGAAACCTTGCATTGAGTAGCAATTTTTTCTATATCATGGTCTTGGAAACATATACACCCATCCATGTACTTGTCCAATGCATTGGCTATTTGTACCGGACGGGCCCTTTATTAAGTCTATGATGGAAAAGAAAAAAAAAATCAGGGGGGGGGGGGGTCATCAAGTGTCTTGTCAGTGGTTTTTACTGGTAAATTTGCTCTCAGCCAATCGGATGCAAGGAATTCAGTAGCTTATACCAGTTGTCGGTAAAAATAACTGACAAGACAGTGGATGAAACGCTCCCCAGTAGTCAACGGGTTATAATTATCATTGCATACAGGTAATTAGACAGCAGTTTCCACAAATTACAACCAGACGTCTTGGAACAAGAGGGCAGTCAAAGTAAGAAAACAATGCGATTGGTTAATTAACGGTCACGTCATTGGAAAAAAAAAAACTACTACGAGGACAAGGAATTTTTTCATAAAATTATTAAATGACAGTAACGTTACCGTGGATGTTTGAAGAAAATCGCACAAAAGATGATTTATATATATATATATATATATATATATATATTATTTAGGCAAGCACCTAGCTCTCTCCCGCTTTCTCCATTATTCTTTCATGCATATGTCCGTCCCCTCCCCCTCTCATCCTCTCTCGCCACATTTCTTCTATATCCGTGTCTTTCTATCCTTCTCTCTATCTCTATGTTAATTATTCATGTCTATGTCCATGCTCTCTCTCTCTCTTTCTCTTTCTCTCTGTCATCTCCATATTGATTCTTCATATTTCCCCTTTCCCCCTCCCCATCTCCCTCCACTCTCTACATGCTCTACTCCCTCTAAAAAAAAAAGAGTGAACGCGTTCACTCTGTTAGGGATGAATTTCAGAAGAGAGGGTATTTAGAGTGAATTAAGAGTGAATTAAGAGTAAAAATTGAGATATTCACTCTTTATTCACTCTTTGAGGGGTGACCTCAGTGATCACTCAAAGATTGTGAGTGATCCCTGAAGTCACCCCTAAGACAGTGAATAAAGAGTGAATATCACAATTTTTACTCTTAATTCACTCTTAATTCACTCTAAATACCCTCTCTTCTGAAATTCACCCCTAACAGAGTGAACGCGTTCACTCTTTTTTTTTTATAGAGTATATTTCTTCTATGTCTATGTCCTTCTCCCCCCCCCTCCATCCCTCTCCTATCTCTCTCTCTCCTTCTCTCTCTCTCTCTCTGAGTGCATCGCATCGTTAATGATTTCATATGCCTTTTTCATCATCTAGAACATGTAGAATGATTACCTAAATCTATATCAATCTGTGTTATATTAACGGTCCATTTTTTTAAAAGAATATTTTTCCCTTGATATTGTCTTGTTTTTAATTTAATTTGTATAAATCGAAATTGCAAAGCATCGAAATCCTGTTACACCATTTTGTTTTCAATTCAATTCACTCATTTGACATGCGATCCTCTGGTGCATATCCTTTTCATTCGAATCATTCTATAATTATTCAAAATGAGAAGCAAGTTCTAAATCCTTCCATATTATCTTGTTTTCAATTCAATCATACCATAATAGCAAAATTACCAAGCATAAATCCTATGATATATATTTTTCAACGACTTTTACGCCGTTCTTTTTCTTTCCCTTTCATTTACCTGAGTGTGTGGCTTTTTGATTTATTCTGTATCGTTTTGTTTGATAACCTTTCAGATATCATTACTATGGCATTGCCGTAAGGGAATCATCTATGTATTACGAATCTACGCTGTCGAAAAAGGAAAACTCCGGGTAAGTGCCCCCGCCCCAATCTCGTACAAGGACCATCAGTCTACTAGGGGTGGGTTTCACAGAGGAGGAGAGGGGGTATTAGAGAGAGATAAGAAGAAGATGGAGGAGGAAAGTAAAAATAAAAATAATAAAAAAAAACAAATAGAAGGAAAGAGGAAACCACCGAGTTCTGTTCAGGAGTGAGGAATTAGAATTGAAAATGTTTCCGTCGTTGCTTTGGTGATAGTAACTCCTTGACAGCATTCCAATAGTTTGTTAGGACCATCACCTTGGAAACGACAACAAAAGAAGATATCAAATATTTTGCTTGTCAATGTCAACAGGCTAAATCGTCATGGAGCGTTCCTCAAATATTGAATAATCTCACAATACCACGATTGAAAAGGTTTGTTAAGAGTGTGACTAGCCCTTGATCAAGTTGATAAAAGAAATATTTGCATCTCTCTGAATGAGCAAGAGGTAGATCGAATGATAAAAGAACTTCAAGCACCAATCACAAAAGACATTTTGCTCTTTATCCTCTGATTTTATGGGTTCATTGTCACTGTATTATATTCAAAATGCTGACACGACATTTGCTCCTGCGACATTTTCTCCGGTCTTAATTTCTCCGAAGATGTAGGGTTAGGGTTAGGGCTGCGATACATAGGGGTTTTGGTCCAGAGAAATGCAAGGATAAGGATTAACGTTAGTATTAGGTTAGGTCTAGGTTTTATGTTTGGCTTAACGTGCAGATTTTCCATGCGAGCAATTGTCTCTGGAGCAAATGTCATGGAGCTATTCAGAATATGTGCTTTAAATGTTACTTCTGTGAATAGATATTGCGAGGTCAAGTAATTATGCTCGTATTACCTTTGTGCTAGTAAATTCCAAAGAAAATCTCCTTATATTGAGGGGTTTTGGCTCTTTTGAAATCTAGCAGAAATTTGGAATCATTTATAGCTAAGAAAAAAAGATCAAACCTTTATATTTCAAAAAGTGGAGAATTGATTTTAATAATAGTAGATTTGATTTTCTTTGCGGCATTTTTTTATGCTGCTTTGTGTAATTATGCACCCATAGTTTTGTGGTGATTTTGTAATAATTGTTTTGTTTCCTTGAATCTTTGATTAATAAAAATTAAAGAAAAAATGATTATGCTCTCACCTTTACATAAATGAAACTACAGTGACCTAGACAAGTTGACCTGCGCGCACGCAAATTATCGTCATCAGTATGATGATGATGATGATGATGATGATGATGATGAAGATGATGATGATCATGATGATGATGAAGATGATCATGATGAAGATGATGATGATGATGATGCTGATGATTATAATTATTATAATTATCATTATCATTATTATTATCATTATTATCATTATGATTATCATTACTATTATTCTTATTATCATTACTATTATTATCGGCATCATCATTATAGTCACTATTCTTTGGCGTTCAAGAATTGAAAAGGATAGAGTAACGTCGATCTGGCGCTGCTCAGTGGCTGCCGGGCCCACGATCAATTGGGCAAAAAGAATTTCTTTTCTCGGACAATAAAATTTGGAGATCATAATTTTTCTCCTCATCTTTATCGCCATCCTCCTCCCTGTCAGTCCATCGCAAGAACCAATCAAGAAGGCCTCGTGTCGTCATCCCACCATCTATTCAAATCGCACCAAGCTAGGCAGTCTCCTTCCAGAGTTCCCGGATGTAGACAGACTAAAATTCACTAACAACATCAGCAAAGAGTTGGTAAGGGAGTACAAGATATATTCATACTTTATACTGTTGCAACAAATGTTATCAAAGATGTAGGGAAAATTCGAGGAGGCCTGTGGCTCAGTTCGAAACCAAGTGATGCCTTAATGCCCTTTGGGAAGGTATTAATCCCCGTTACCAAGTCCTTCGGTCCTCTGGTTGCATATCTAACAAGTCTACGCATGATTTCTTTGTAGTCAGGTTAGATAACCTAACATTTAACATTAACATTTAAAAGTCGTATAATAATGGACAGCGCAAACACCATTGTATTAGAATTGAGGGATATCTATACCCCCACCCCACCCCACCCCACCCCCGCCATTGGATTAGCCAAATTAATGCAGTTACCATTTCATAGAAAAATAATCATATTGGATGCTCGTAAAATACCAAGTGTCACTGGACGTCAAAAAAAGTTTATGCTTAAATAAATAATAATCTGATCCTATACAGTAGAAGACAAGTGTGATAATAATTATTTCCTTTTCATAATTTTCATCCTGTTATACTAATTCTGTCTGTCTCTCTCTTTCTCTCTCTCTCTCTCTCTCTTTCTCATTACGCTTTTTTCATGATACTGCATCCAGGTATCGTCATTTCTAGTCATGTATCGCACACACTGTCAGCGGATCTTAGACACAGTTATCAGGGCATGCTTCGATGAAGTTCAGCACTATTTGATTCATTTCTGGCATGGAATGCCCGTACACGTTCAACCGATATTCGAGTCGGATCGAGTAGCCCGGTTAGTTGGAATATGCGATTCCAAGCTTTACAAGGTAAGACCGCCCTTGAACCTGTTATCATGTACCCCATACAGCACTCCTTTGCAACGGGAATTTCTACTTTTTTTTTCTTTTCATAAAACTGACGTGAAAGGGCTGTAAAAGGCTCACGAAACTTACTGTTCATTTATCACTATGATCCAATTCCTTAATCTGTTGAATCTGTTTATTATTAGTAATAAAACAAACAAACAAACAAAGAACAACAACAACAAAAAAAACAACAACAACAACAACAACAACCCAAGCAGCTCGCAGGCTGAAAAACTTCGATTTACAAACAGCGCGTAGTCATTACAGAATCACAATGATATTTGGTTAAATATTATTGAAACAAACATGCATTAAATAATGAATCACATTTGAATTCATAAACCTATACTTTTGCCTAAGTATGTTGAGATGACCTAAAAACGGATGAATGTGCTCTTCGGAAAATACAAAAGTCAAACCTATATACTTATACAGCTCTAACTGTTTGAACGTAACAAGTTTCAAAATAGAAATGATGAAACAACAACAACAACAACAACAACTAAATATGGTACAAAAACTTCAGTAAAATGTTATGGTATATACAGGTATTATCATCAGTGTTGATGCCAAGCCTACTCCAACCCTTGCCAGAGAGCTTGAGTCACGTGATACGATGGTTTTCCAAAGAACTTCGAACTTGGCTGGAGAGGGCGCTCCATGGTTTACCCAGCAGCCTGCAAGAGGTCAAACTAGAAGGTATTACTTCAGTGATTGTGTCGAGGGGGATGTTTCACAAGACTAAGAATCAGAGGCGTCGATCCTGGGGGGGGGGGGGGGGGGGGGGGGGGGGGGGCAGAGGGGGGGGGCAGTTGCCCCCCCCCAAGAAAATTTCGGGGGGGGGGCAAAGATATCATTTTGCCCCCCCCCCCCAATAATTTCCCAACCAAAAAAAAAAAAGGAAAAAGAAAAAAGAAAGAGAAAAGAAAGGAAAAGGAAGAAAGGAAGTGAAATGAAAGCGTAAAACAAGAAAAAAGAAAGAAAATGGGGAAACTGGGAAGCGCTCGCTCGCTTCGCTCGCTCGCATTTAAGTATCTTAACCAATGCCGATGACAATTACTATTCTTATGAAAGGAAATCGGTTGGCATCTTGTGTTTCTATCTAATGTTATACTATTCTTCTACTCATAGGAAGTAATATAACCAAAAAAGTTATCACTCCTAGAAATCGAGCGGCCAGTTGACCTAAAAATAGATAAACTAACTCTCAGGAGACAACGGCCTGGATAAAAAGAAAAAAAACCCGCAAAACAAAAACATATTTTTCGTTAACTCGCTCGCTACTCTCGCTGGTAAAAGCTAGATACAAGATGATTTCGGGCAGCAAGTAGCTTATTATAGCAGCGAGATTCCAAAATATCATTATATTTGGGCAGCAAGGTTGTTGACAAAGATTTTGGGACGAATCCATATAATTTTGCCGGGATCGGTCGTTGACTTTGCTCGCTATGGTAGAAAAAGAATGGATTCGGACTGCAAGCGAGGTCGCTAAAACAGTGTCATATTCAGCACACAGGTGATCGGATGTATTATTTAGATATCATACAGGCATGACAGGTTTATAGTGTATTCTGATGATAATGATGATAATTATATTCCGTTCTATATCACATTTTTATCACATTATTATGATGATGAAATAACACTTTTATCTTTTGGAAAAGGGAATATTTTTCCTCGCTCGCTGCGCTCGCTCGTTTCATATTAATGGTTTTGAAAAGCAAACGAATTCGGTGAGATGAGATCGAATAGATAATGTAGATGTTTCATTGGCTCACAGCGTAATTTGCCGAAGGGTTTACTACATCTGCCATGAAAACAGTGTGTGCTTCCTAGCTCGCTTCGCTCCCTCGTAATATTAAAAAACAGAGTGGTTTGGGGGGCAGCAACAATGGACCAACGATGTGACAAAGTAGAGTTCATATTTGGCAGCAAGGTAACCATATACATATATATTAGGTATCATTTATGCCTATATGATAACTAAACCCTTTTCTCATAACAAGAAATTTGTTATTTTTTGCTCGCTCGCTTCGCTCGCTCGCAAAATTGAAAAAAAAAAAAGCAGGATGGTTTACATAGCAAGTTGCCTAATTTCCCCAATTTGAAAATGCTTCACGTTGATATAGGCCTATGATATATATATGTGTGTGTGTGTGTGGGTGTGTGTGTGTGTGAGGGTGGGTGTGTATGTACAAATAGTAGCCGTGGGTTCATCTCCGCTTGGTCGTCTTGCCCCCCCCCCCAATCCGAAAAATGGATCGACGCCTCTGCTAAGAATGGCTGAAATCCCACTTAACTATGGCAGGCCATACACGCCACTGGTTGCCTTCACCATCGGTCCCTCAAGGGATTTGCAAATCATGGTCACAAATCTACAGAATTAACTTTTTTTTCTTCTTCATCAATGAACTATAAAAAATGTATTTCTGCAGATTTGTGACCACGATTTCCCATGATTTGCAGCAAAAAGTGGCATGAATGGCCTTTCATAGTTGAACTCATTTTCAGTCATTCTTACTCTTTGTGCCCCCTATCCCCTGGCTAACTCGCCACTGGGGCCAACTATGCCTTGGCAGCCGAGTTAATCAAAGCTCTTGCACACCATAACAACTAACGACAAAACGTCAACAAACCAAAAACCTAAATCATTTAATAAACATATTAAAACACACGACCACATCATAAGCTAAAGTGTCGTCATGGAGAAACGGAAATGTCGCCATTTGTGACGAGAATGTAGTGATAGATTTTGTTTTTTGAAAATCCGTATATAAAATAAAAACCCGTCAGATTTGTACGGAAAATTGAAAATTGAACGAGAGAGCAGAATCGGTTGTACTTTGATTTGTGCATTAATGTTTTTTCCCATAACTCACATTTTTAACATGATTTGATAGGAATTTAAAAAAGAACTTTGAAACGTTTGAGGTCTAAGTCTCATGGTGACTATGCTCTATCGATGTCTAGATTGTATTCTCTCAAGAGGTGCACTTTCTTTTTTTTTTCGTTTGTTTATGTTTTACCCAATGTGAGTTTCTTGAACTCTTGATAGTGTAAGCTATCCTCGATACACAAATCATAAAGAAATAGAAGAAAAAAAATCCACTTTAAAGGCAGTTTGATCAGTCGTCTTGTCCATCGCCCTTTGAAATGATGCTATAGCATAACAATGACGTTTATTACGCAATCCGAAAATGATGGGATGAAGTATTAGAAATCCTTTGAGTTGGGCATTCGAAAGTGGGCCTAAATTCGACTGTGCTTTTATAAACGTGTTTTTTGACAGAAGCAGTTCACTTCGCATTTCTGATGGAGAAACAGCTGTCGCTGAATCATCTTTCTCAGGTTAGTTCCCCCCCCCCCCCCCACTCCACTCAACGCTGCCGGAAAGAACACAGTGACCCGCCCTGCGGTGTGTCCACAGTGTGAAACACACTTTGAAATCATCTTCACACTGTCAAATTCAAGGGTTTTAACAATGTGAATCACATCTTCACATTGTGATCTAGTAAATTCACACAGTGAAATCGAACATCTCTATGTGAACACTCTGTGGTAAACCACACTGTGGAGGTGTCCACAGTTTGAAATCATCTTCACATTGTTAAATTAAAGCGCTTTAACAATTGTGAATCACACCTTCACATTGTGAGCGAGTAAATTCACACTGTGAAATCGAACACCACTATGTGAAGACTTTGTGATAAACCACACTGTAGAGGTGTCCACAGTTTGTAACCATCTTCACACTGTTAAATTAAAGCGCTATTACATTGTGAATCATATCTTCACATTGTCATGATTGTGAGCGAGTAAATTCACACTGTGAAATCGAATATCACTATGTGAACACTCTGTGGTAAACCACACTTTTCGAGATGTCCGTGTGAAATCATTTTCACACTATTAAATCGAGCGCTTTGAGATTGTGAATCACATCTACATAGAGTAGACTATGTGAACAAACTGTGAAAACACTGTGGGACGCTGTTCTTTTCGGCATGGAAGCCATAGGAACCTTGTTTTGTCCTCCCCTGTTTTTGATACTGTCCTTTCCACGTGTAGATTGTTAATTAGAATGTCTTATTTCACATCATTATGTTTGGGCTGAGCTGAACACAGTCTCATTATGTTTTTAAATTCTAGTTATTATTGTGATTAAATTCAGCTTCAGTTGGTAATGAAATCCGATTAAACTATAAATTTTAAACAGGAAAAGATTAATAAATAGATGAAATGATATTAAATAGTTAATCAGAAATGACACAACAGTGTAATCAATTAATTTCATACTTATTGAAGGCAGCGAGGACGGTAACACAATCAAGTGACGTCATACTTCAGATGAGTGATGATTGGTCGTTTCTGGATCTGGACAGCGTATGCCGCCAAACTGTTTCGGTGACGTGTGCAAGCGATGCAACTATGCAGTTTTATACCCTTCTAAATGGTTCGTTGAATATTATGCGTAAAATTTGCCTTATTGGTATAGAAAACTGAAAGCCTGTCAAAATCAAAATTGCAAAACGAACTCATGAAAGGTGCACCAATTGTCCAAATATAATCTTGCTCTGTAATGCCTACCTTTAACGAATGAGAGGGATAGCTAACCATTTAACTCTCTAAATTTGCAATGCAGTGTAAAATATATCGTTATTTTTTTATGCGCAAGTTTGCAATTTGTTGTTAAATTTGGCCATTTGCATATATTCACATTGGCTCATGTTGTTAATATTTTTCTTTCATGAAAATAAGCCCGCAGAAGTAGGAAGTGATAGGTCTAATTGTTACGGATTTGAGGAGGGATAGCTGATCAACTTGGATCATAGAGAAACTCTGTACTGCTATGGAAAACAAAGAAATAAATAAACAACATTCCTTTCCTCGCTCATGAAGCTTGTGAGCTGTGCTTGACCACTTAATACGTTTATGTGGAAATTTAAGTATAGATATAAAGTATGAATCTGTTCGTAGTCTCTTTAACTTAAAACATCCTAAAATCAAAAGCAGAAAACAAATCATAGACCCAGATATTAGAACCCCCCCCCCCCCCCCCCCCGTCTTCGACTTCTGAAGTATCACATATCTTGAAGCATTTGCCATATATTTTTGGACTATCTTTGATCTGCCCTTACATAATGAGAACATCCGCAATCATTATGCTGATTCATGTTAAATAAATCTTATTGTAGTTATTATACTTCTATATATTACAGCTTGCGAAGAGTTCGAAAAGATTTTGGAGGATGACGTCACTCTAGAGCGCTTCACTGATTGGTTGGACAAACTGACAAATACCTTCATCGTTGAGGTATGTTCGACGAACGTATCATTCTCCATAATTAATACACACTACATGCTAAACATTCTACATTATTCCTAATACATATCAAGCACCACAAGCGTAGGTAGAATTGTTTAACAGGGGTGGGGTGAAGGGGGGGGGGGGGACACAAACTAGGGATATGAAGCACAAAATAAAAGGATCAGATCTACACATAAAGTGGTATAGGCTATTAACGTAGGGCTAGGGGTAAGTGAGGGTAAAGGTTTGACCTCGAAGTTCGTAGAGACTGATATTTTTTCAGCAAATGAACGGATACCACCCCCTCGCTTCCCCTAGCTACGCTTTTGCAAAGCACACGCACGCACACGCTCCCACACCAAAACGCACACATAACATACGAGGATCATGATCAGACACAAAGCAGGTAGGTTGCCGCCATGACCATTACAATCTAGCGCCACCTCAGGTTCTTGGAACGCACAGTGTTCGTCCAATATCTGTTTGAATTCCATACCCACCCAATATTTCTTTAGGGAAATCAGTTTAACAATATTTGAAGCATCTTTTAAAAACAAACAAAATAATCAGAAAAAAAAAAACACAAACAGATAGCAGCAGCTGTCCTGCAGAGATCGAAATAATTTGGAACTTAATTACTGCCGACGACAGCTGAGCCAGCTTACCTCATTGCGGAACCGTTTATTAAAAACTTGAAAGTTAACCTTCTATCGTGATGTTCTTATCAAATTCATTATTGAATTTAATGGAATAGTGCAGCATAGAGTATCACTAATTAATAAGTGTGTCCACAGTATATGCTAGCATTCACCTGCCTCCGTGAATTTGACATGTTTGATGTACATACAATTAAGTACATGTATATTAATGTTTTATTCGGAAAATATCATCATATCGGTGTTCTCCTTCTTTGCCGTATTCTTTTATTGTCAAGATAGCCATCGCTATTTTTATAAAATTAATATCATAAGTTATAGTTATAAAATGAATGTCAACATTTCCTTTCTGGCTCATTCATATAATGTTTTTTTTTTCAAATCACTTTATTTCTCCATGTCCGTCTGTCTGTTTCTCCCAGACCATCTCTCTATTAACTGTCTCATGATCACTTTCCCTTACCTGTCCCATTCGTTTATCTCCTGTCTCTTATTTCTTCTCTTTCCCTCTTTCCCTCTTTCTCTGGCTCTGTCTCTGCTTATTCTCTTTCACGCACACATACACATACTTAGCCACATCCACCCACCCACCCACCCGCAGACGCAGCCACGTAGACATCACACTTACACCCCACTTCTCTTTCTCACTTTATTTTTTGCCTCTGTTACACCTAGCTACGATCTCTCTGATCTCTCTCTCTTACACCCACACCCACAACTTTACACAAACGCCCACACCCTCTCTCTCCCTCTCTTACCCTTAAGCGACGATCTCTATGATCTCTCTCTCTCTCTCTCTCTCTCTCTCTCTCTCTTTCTCAAGCGTTCTCTAAATTTATATCTCTCCTTCACACTGAAAAGCTTTATTGTTTTTCTCAAAGTGTGGCTGGTGAGCTGTCCACTTCTTGTCCATAAATATTTGTAATCATCCCATTGATTTTAATATCAATCACTCTTCATGATTCTAGAAGCCTATCTTTGCATGTTCTGCCTTACATTTAAATAAGAATTTTTCCCCTTTATCAAATTCTATTCCAGCCGAGCAACAACGACCCTCATCGAGTTAGGAAATTGACCAGGATGCTCTTGTTAACCTGGTCAACGTTCACTGCTAAGGTCATCCGGGATCTCACTATTGGCAGTGCTCCAAGTTTTGGTGGGTTCTTAGTTTCTTGTACAGTTTAATCTTGAATTTCTTTATCAGAATCAATTACTTCTCTATCGATAAGCAGAGAGGACTAGATACATCCATGCTGCTGCTTTTTTCTACCATCTTATCGCAATCATCATCTCCTCCACGACTACCTTTCCCGCCACTACCCCCGTTACGTGTTGTTACTCTGTATTGACTGTTTGCGATGTTGAGAGAGAGAGAGAGAGAGAGAGAGAGAGAGAGAGAGAGAGAGAGAGAGAGAGAGAGAGAGAGAGAGAGAGGAAGTGACAGACGGAGAGAGACCTCCACCCTAATTTAACTAAAAAAATCGATTAAAAATCTTAATCTATAATAGATTTAGTAATCTATATTATTGATTATAATTTCTTAATCTAATTTTGGAATTGTCCGCAAACTTTAGAGTCTATACATCCACATTTCGATTTTTACACTGAATTTTCGTTACAACAAAGAGGCCAAAGCTGGATTTTACTGTTTCATACTGCTTTCACACCTAGGTACGGTCGCTGCGACCGTACCCAGCGACCGATCGGACGTGCTTTCACACCTCCATCAAAATTTGGTCAGGCCCAGAGCGATCGGTCGCTGTATAGCTGACCTAGCCGGAAGCGGAAGTAGAGATAGTGCGTAGGCATGTATGGGGGGTCATTGCATTTCGATCGGTCGCTGAGTACGATGTGCTTTCACATCTAGCTTGCATCGGTCGCGATCGATCGCTGAAGTACCTCACCGACCGTACTCAGCGACCGATCGTTTTTTACCAAAACGATCGGTCGCAGCGACCGATGAAATGCTTTCACACTATGATTTCATCGGTCGCAGCGACCGCTCGCAGCGACCGTACCTTGGTGTGAAAGCAGTAAAAGAGACCAAAGCTGGATTTTACTGTTTCAGCTTCTCCTTTACCAGGATCGTTCCACATTCTACATCTGATTCTAGAGCAATATCTCTTCTACAAGACTGATCTGATCATGACCGAAGCCAAGGTGAATGCAACGCTTGCTGTACTACGCGGAGACAATTGCCAAGGTAATATAACCGATATACCCCTTTAATGATGGTTTGATGGCGTTGGCGTAAATCTCGGGGGATAGGGGTACATTCCCCCCCCCCCCCCCCCACACACGCACACACTTTCACACTATTCTAATTGAATGTTGTCTTTTTTTTTTTAATGAAGTTAGTAATTTTTAATATATCAATGACGCATTTTCTTTTCTTTCCATGTACTTATATCTATATGTTTTTTATTTTTTGTTAACTTTGTAAACTGTTTTAAATTTGTAAACTCACACTTTTAGTCTTCGGACTTTTTGTTGAGTCTTAATAAAACCGAATTTAATCTGAATCTGAAAACACACACACACACATTTTATAGAGATGTGGAGGGGGTGGCATCTACAGAAAATACCCTCTACTTTCTGAATCAGTCAGTTGTTGAAATTTAGATAAATCAGTCATTAACAACGGTTAGTTGGACAGTTTCTAGTTGAAATGCTATTAAGAACCAGAGACGGGATAAGGAGGTCCCCAAAAAAGTGAGTTTGTATGCGGGTCGGCGAGGGTGTGTGTGTGCGCTTGTGTGCGAGTTCGCGCTACAAAAGAATTCGACCTGTCACACCTGTTCCAGGAATACTTTTGTCGAGAAAAGCGCGAAAGCAACCATAAAATGTGTGATTTTGACTAGTGATACACTGCTTAGAGGGGGTTTCGAGAAAACCTGTCACGCGTGTGTATGCAGTAATACTTTTTGAATGCTCTCTCTCCCCCCCCCCCCCCTCCCCCCGGCCGACGATAAATTAAATGCCTTGAAAATCTTCTGTGATTTCAGAGCCTTAACACCTGTACTGGGTAAAAATATTTTCTCAAACAAAAATATATTTACAAATGTACATTTTCTTCTTTCGTGTGTGTTCAGATAAATCATTGAAAGAGTTTGAGAGGCCACTGCGACGGAGGAACGCTGAACGGTTGACCAATCATCATATTCCAAAGTCTTCCTGGGGTACATCGTCCAATGAAATTGTTCGATACACGCAAGGGCCTACCGATGCTGCGTCCCTTAACGCTCATCCTGATTTGACAGAAGTGCAGGATGACGTAAATTCTCACCATTCACAGTACACCACGTGGCCGCGTGAAAATTCGTCTTTCACACATGCGCACTTTTCCCAGTAGTTTTAGGAAAGACGTTGCCGATGTAAACCGTCCTTGATGTTTTTGTTTGTCTGTTGTTGTTTTTTTCCCCAGAGTAATTTTGGAGGATGTGCATTGTTATTGCTGTTCCTTTTTTAATCTTATCTTTTAATTTGATTTTCGAATATTATATATATATATATATCGTAATTTATTGCAACCCATGCAAATCATAAGGTTGGATTGAAATACAATATTTAACCCATATCATGAAACTGCGTACATGTAAGAAGAATAAGTGACGAATTATTATAAGAATGAAGTATGATGAGCAAATTTTGAACTTTCACCCAGAATTATTTCATTTTTATTGGATAGCATAGCTTTATCTCCCCCACCTCTCTCTCTATCCTCTATCTCGTGTTTTCCTCTGTCCTTTCCCCTGCTTTCCTTGCTCTCTTGTTTTCTTATCTCTCTCTTTTCCACCAAGAATTTTACTATTATCATCTTTTTATTTCGGAGCCTTGGTGAACATATTGGTGTAAACTCTCCTCTCATGCATATTTCTGGCTTTTCACCAAGAATTAACCCTCTCTGCATTTATGCCGTGTCTGCTCTCTCTCTCTCTTTCTCTCTCTCTTTTCCTCCCTTTTTCTCTCTCTTTCTTTTATTTCACTCCGTTTACCATGAACGTTAATACGGTGGATATCATTCATTCATGGGAACACTTTCTCCACGAGTATGTTTTTCTTAATTCAACTAAAAGAACAAGTCATAATGAGACGTATACCATGTATACTGTCCATTTGTGTTTCCTTCAGAATTTAATCACCTCTGAAATAAATTAAGTCACATAATCATATCACACCAGCACTAGCCTTCTATTGCGTAAGAATGCTTCCCAAACCTAAAACATGAAAAATGGACCCCACTTCGCTTCAATCCATCGACATCAAAACCACGTCACCTATACATTCCAATCATGTATATAAAAGTGAATACATAACGATTATAACGACCATGAATTTTTCATTTTGTCTTTCATTCAGTAAGCCCAGAGGTTTTACAACAAATAGCAGTAAGTACATTTCCAGTCCGACATGTACACCGAATTCCATAATCAGATCATATGGTGGCCCTGAAGTCCGCTCAGCAACAGGTCATGTGCGACATGAATTTCGCGGCCAACTTTGCATCCCAGTCATGAAATTCGTGACCCGTGATGCAAACTTTGCATCCCAGTCGCGAAAAGCGCATCCTGGGTCATGAATTTTGCATCCCAGGTCATGATTTTTGTGTCACGGGTCATGAAATTTCGCATCCCAGGTCATGAATTTCGCGACTGGGACTCAAAGTTGGCATCACGGGTCGTGAATTTCGCGACTGGGACGCAAAGTTGGGTGCGAAATTCACGTCGCACATGACCCGTTGTCTAGTGTACTTCCGTACTACCGTAAAATCATGAGCTGAAATTATTTAAACCACCACAGTAGTTATATCCTTTACCTCAGATCATATAAACCTAAAATGCGACTTGACTCTATTTGTACAACTAGGAAGAAAGGAGAAGAAGAAGAAGAAGAAGAAGAAGAAGAAGAAGAAGAAGAAGAAGAAGAAGAAGAGGAAGAAGAAGGAAGAAAGAAAGAAAGAAAGAAAGAAAAGCACCAATCTAGCAGAAACAGTGCATATCGGTCATACAACTTAATGTGGTTCCTGTTACATTTCCTTTTTATGGTGCCATACCGGCATGTAGAAGCTGCCAAACATCATCCTTGGCCTTTCTTTCATCTGAGAAATACATGTAGGGTTCCAGGTTAGGGTCGTATCTGACTCCTTGCCTAGGTTGAGGGTTAATAGTAGGGTTATTCATAGCGTCCATTCCAGGGTGGAAGCTTATAAGAATTTGGGTACAGAAGGAAACCGACTGCACAGCAATTGACACTAATAGGTATAATATTCGTTAGGGCACAGAACACTTCATAAATGCAACTAAAATATAATGCATTTCCTTTTAACTATTTTACACAACAGCTCTGGGGAGCATTTCATGAAGTGTCTTGTCAGTGATTTTCACTGACATGTTTGCTCTCAGCCAATCAGATGCAAGGATTTCAGCTTATAACAGTTGTCAGTAAAAATCACTGACAAGACACTTGATGAATCGCTCCCCAATTCAATCAGCAGATTCTAGTAGGCCTACATCTTTGTTTTGCATGTTGCTTGCACTGACCACTGACCTTTTAACATTGATATTTTAACCTTGCACTCTTAATGACATGCAAGTTGGAAGATGAAAACTGCAGCAGTAATTTCAGGTTTCTACTAAGAATAAAAGGCATTGACATTTCCACTTAAAAAAACAACAACTGTAGTTTCACAACTAATAGGATTGTGAACCTTGTACATTGCAAAGTTTCAGACTGTATAGGATTTATTTGACGTAAATTTAGTGACATTTTTGAAAAGTGATATCTGAAAAAGGTGCTTTAAATATTTAGATTTTCAAGTGAAAAGATAACAAAACCAAAATCTAGGTGTTATCAGTTGCACATATTTTGTTCCATTAAGATATGCTTTATTAACTTTTGCTTGAGATATGTATTTTGTAAAACTTGATATAAGACATTCAGAATGAAAGAACTAATAAAAGAAGAAAAAAAAAGTGTTAACTGCTTTTCATCCTTAAGTTTAAATGAAGAAATATAAACTGGAAACACATACATAGCATAGCACTTAAAGGCATTTGGAAGAGATAATAAGCATAGTAGACTACTGTTATTGCAAAGTTACAAATTTCATTTACGAACTTCTGTTTCCAGCCAATAAACTAAAGTTGTTTTCTAATTTGAATACAAACCAGGATAATGATGTAAATCGATTTCTTTTTTTTAGTGGTTTAAGCAAGCTTGTGAGCCATTTCTTGAGATCATTTGTGTACATGTAGATCAATTGAAAAATTACCTAGAATGCATTTACAAAAATCAATCGTACGTTATAATCTTAAGTTCTGTAATATTAAGAAATAACAAGTGGTAAATGTCTCCTGATATACATGTACGTATCTAATTATGTTTTCTTCAAGTTTCACAAAGAAAACATTGTTTGATATGTCTATTGCACTAATGTTTTGCTAATATCATAACAGCTTCATTAAAATGTAGTCCATTTCAGCCAAATATTTCATATTGTTCAATTATTATTATTATTTTTTTATTATTATTTTATATTGTTCAATCATTATTTCAATCTATTTGCAAAATGGATTTCATGAAATTTGCAATGGCCAAGGATTTTATACATTAAAAGTAACACTATTAATGAATAATTTCTGACTCCTCAGAAAATACTGCACTTTCTGAAATAGCATGCATGCTAGGATGATGTTCATATCCCTACAAAGGGTCACTTTACGTACACTGTTTAAAGGGTAAGTCCACCCTAAAGTTTCACTGTTTCAATAAAAGGAGATAAATTTGAACAGCATTTTAAAAAAGAAATGAGCAAAATCGGTCAAAGAATAAGAAAATTACACTCATTTACATTTTCTAGTAAACCACTCTCAGCTCTGCAAATTGGCAACACTGATGACATCATATGCGAGCAGGTCTCCATTCACTTTGTACATGAAATTTCACATTTTCTTAATTTTCTTGGAAGTTACACATTTTCTAACCCTATGTATGTTCAGAAGAATTGCTTTTTACATAACATACTTTGACTATGGGGTGAGAAAATGTGTAACTTCCAAGAAAATTGAGAAAATGTGAAATTTCACGTACAAAGTGAATGGAGACCTGCTCGTATATGTCATAAGTGTTGCCAATTTGCAGAGCCGAGAGTAATTTACTAGAAAATGTAAATGAGTGTAATTTTCTTATTCTTTGACCGATTTTGCGCATTTCTTTCTTAAAATGCTGTTCAAATTTATCTCCTTTTATTGAAACAGTGAAACTTCTAGGGTGGACTTTCCCTTTAACTCTAGTCATTTAAGAACCTTCTCCCCCACCCTTCTTTCACGAGTGATCGTATGCTTAAAAATTACACTTGCTATGTCATGTAAACAGCTGCACAATCATGTAGCTAGGTACTGACTAGTCTCCAGGCACAGACCCTAATTGACACTTTCCTAAATTACATGTGGGTCTTGAGAGAAGCCTAGGCCACATGCCTAGTGGCTGTGTCAAGCCATGGGCTGGAGCAGCTACATGTATAGTACACAATCCCCATTGACCTGCTTTAGTCTTCTACTCAGACCTCTTAGACATGTTTTGGCAGACCAGGGTTTGTGCCTGCAAACCCACATTTGTAGGTACCATAAGAAATGCTCTGGAAGAAAAATGTCCAATGTGATTTCATAAAAACACACATGAATATCTCTGCAATTAAGTAAACTTGAACAATCCAATACACATGCGATATGAATACTTCACTGACAACAACCAAACTACAGGATGAGTCAATAAAAAGGAAACCAACATTCAACGGTAAATCTCATTGCAAGCAGTTCATATAGATCCAGTTGAGTTTGCTACCCTTTAATACTCCAAGTATTCTGTAATACTTTCTTTAGCTAGACACCTTAATTGATAAAATGCAACAATGTGCACGTACAAGTGTACACAATTTTTTTTTTTTTCTGCTTTGAGTCAAATTCCCCTCTGCCAAAGTTTGAATGAAATGAAAGCTGGAAGGTCAAACTACAATTTGGTTGAATGGCCTCCATTTTGCACACGCAGATAAATGAACAAACAAATTTGACCAACATTCATCTCAAACTTGGGCAAAGGAGATTTTGACATAATTTTGAAAATATGTTGTTGCTCCATCATCCATGATCCCATTTACTAAGCAACAAATCAAATTAAAGAAGATACAGAATCTAACATGCAATTAAAACATATTTCAGCAATGGATTAGCCCATTCGTGACAGAGGGTCCACATTTTGTGGTTTGGCCTAATATCTTTTGATGCAAAGCCCTAAAAATCATACCAAATACATGAGCAGAAAGAGCAAAATATTCTACACAAACTGTGCCCATTTTGGTTGTGTCAATATTCGTTGTTTGATGCTGAAATTTTTTAAAAGGAAAATAAGCATTAAAATCCTTAAATTGGCAATGTGATAGAAAGTTTAAAATCACCATTTTCCCCCTGCAAATTGGCAACTTTTTGACTTCTCATCATAATTTCTGTCAATTTATAATCATTTCAGATACGTGACGTGTAATAAGAAAAATGTAGCAATAAAATAAAAATGTTGGTGTTGCCAATTTAAAGAATAAAAGCTGATTAAATTAGGCTTTAAATAATTCCTGTCACGAATGGGCTAAGTAGTCTTTAAGATACAAGGGCTTGAATACAGGTTTCCCATTTACTGACTCACCCTGTACATTGCACTTCACTACAAGTACATGTATCTTAGGCGAAAGTGCAGTGATTGGAGGTAAAGATGGCGTTGATGATGAAAATAAAAATCATTTGCACACTTAAAAACTTTATTATCGGTCTACATTGCATGACCACATCCACGTGATAGAGGACAACCTTTTTATGTAGGAGAATGATTTTCAGTTTTTCACAGCAAAAAAAATGAGAAGGAAAATGTTTTCACCTGATTCGTTATCATTTGCTATCATTAAGGCTTGCTCTCATTAAAAACAGCAACAAATATGCAGAGTTTTTTTTCCGGTGTACTGTACATCACATTTCTGCCCCATATGACAAACGGGTAAAAATGTACATGTACAATGTATGCATATAGAAACTTCATTGCGTCACTTAAAACAACACTTTTTTTGACGAGAGTTCCTGGTGCATTTGCAAATGAGTCTTCAAAACATATAAAGCAAAAAGTTCATGTCGTATAACAATTAAAATATATCTACCACAATCAATAGCAGTCTATTCTACACAGTCATATTAAACTCTACACAAATCAACTGAATACACATATGTAACGAAGGAAGCACTCAATAATTGATAAAATAAGATAATCTAATCTAAAAAGACACTTATAACCACACTATAAGAAATAAGTCAAACACATGGCAAGAATTTCTGTCACACATTCTACATATGTAAAGTACGACTCAACTACAGCCAGCCCTAGAGGCCTGCAACCAAAAAGACCAATGGAAGACCAACAATGCTGATCTTGCAGGCCTTCTCAAGAGATTTCAAAGATTCAGGAGACCGATGACCTATAAAAGTGATCATGTCCGTTTCATTGGCATAATGAAATAATATTGTGAACCAATCGTGTGGGCTTTTGATTTACAGCCCAGAGGTCCTGTAATGTATATGCTTATATTACACCGACAGGGGTCCGTTGCATAAAACGTGCGGCGTTTGATCGCAACTCCTAAAAATCAAATGCAATTCCTTAATGCGCACTTCTGATTGCCTGAAAATAAAGTTGCGTTTGATTTTCTCCAAGTTGCGTTCAAACACAAGTTTTATGCGATGGGCCCCAGGAATCGTTCAAAACTCAGTTATACTGATTCAAAATGGAAGAGAAAAAGAGAGAATACAAGAAATTACTGGGGGGGGGGGGGGGTGGAAGAACATCGTGATGGAGACCCACACTCAGGTCAGAATTTATGCCATAACCATTTATGGCCAATTAAAAAAAAAAAAACACATGATAATCTTAAGCAAGTAAATACAACACTTTTTTGGTTTGGTGGAAGTCAATTTCAAAGCTGCATCCTACCACAAAGGGTCTGGTTTCCATCGTAAATGAGCAAATCTATTTTCTTTGCTAATTAGCGGGTTGTCCAATAAGTTACAAATTTACCAACATGTAAGTTTGTCTACGATACTCACATGTGTCCAATTTCAATATATTTCATCCTAAAATGATTAAGCTCTCTTTTTATTCAAAGACATGGTACGTTACACATATTCACCCTTATTAATATGGTACTCCAATAGTACTACATGTACATGTATGTGAATGCCTCACAACAAACTTTTATCGTTTGCATGATTAGAGATCATTCTATAAATTAATTTCTTTGAAGAGAAATAAAGTAGAACAAAATTACAAATATCACTGAGCATCACTACTTAATCTATAAGAGTTGTCACTTTGGACTACAGGAGAAGAGAGCTTCAGGAGTTGCTAAACATCATGATTTAATTCAAGAAAAGAGTTGTCAAGTTGTACATAAAGATTAGAGTCACATGTATGCATTATCAACCATCATGATCATTAAATTCAAGATACGAGTTGCTAATTTGAACCAGAACAAAGAAGTTGCAAGGATTGCCTAGCATCATTAGGACCAAATGGAGATGACTTGCCAATTCGGACACAAAGAAGACCAAAGTTATGAGCATTAACAAATTACAATTATGATCTAATTCAAGATAAACGTTGTCATTTTGAAATCTATGAGCGTTACCAATCATCGTCATGATCCACTAGTCTTCTCCGCCTAGGCCGCCAGGCCTGGACCGACTCCGCTTCCCTCTCTCTCTCAGGATCACTGGCTGACTCCAGCTTGACCTTTGGCACGTCATGACCCATGACCCTAACCGGTTGAGTGGCGGTGTTGCGGACATTGAAAGGACAGTGTTTGAGGTGCTCTGCGATGGGAGGGTTATTCTGGAAACCCCAGGATTTCACGGGTGTGAACGCTGTACTGAAATGCCATACCTGGACAAAGAGGGAAAGAACAGCACAACAAAATTCTAATTCATCGTCTCAGTGCAAAAACACCCCTACATGTATTGCATGCAGAAAAGCCCTTAGAATATGTGATGCAATTCAATTTCTTCTAATGAAAACCCAGCTGTGACACAGTGACTAATGTTTTGGAGTTTTTGAATTGAATATATTGAATTTCCACAAAAGTAAAAGTGTACAAAATTAACATATATATACATCGTAAAGTGGGGGGATAACAAATTAAAGTATAATTACTTGTCAAGGTTACCCCCTTACAAATGAGTTCATAAAAGTACACACATACATAAGACAACAAATTTTCACTAATTATTGACAGTTACATACAATCACACACACACACACACACTCACCCCCACACACCCTACACACATGCAAGAAAGCCTATTTTTTGGCACATGTCAATAAAAAAGATTTATATCTCTTTTTGAATGAATTCAGAGTTGGGCTTTCTCTTATAATTTCTTCTATATTGTTCCACACTCTGGGCCCTTAAAGAAAATAGACAATTTTGAGCTGTTCGTTCTTGTTTGAGGAAAATGATATTTCTTACATGATCTTGTATTATAGCTGTGAAAATCAGAGTTAAATTGAAAATATTTGGAAATTTGAATAGAGATTTTATTTTTGAAACAAAGAAACATAAAAAAAACAGCAATATTGTAGAGTTGTGGAGTTTCTGTATCCTTCCTTCTAGATATGTTTTGAAGAAATGATGAATCGTTTTTCAGCAATTTTTTTCCTCCTTTCTTCAATTAACGAGAGCACCTTTCACATCATGTAAGGACGTTCCTGCGCTGATGTGACAAGCTATGACTAAGACGGTGAGATGGCTCAGTGAGTAGAACAGTGGTCTCTTACCCGAGAGGGCCTAGGTTCCAAACCAAGTGAACGAACTAGTGCCCTTTGGTAGGGCATTACTCCTATTCCATCATTCTCCCATGGACAAAGTCCCATAATGCGGGACGATGCGCATAGTTGTTCAAGCATTCACATGCTTTCTTAGCAGATAGGAAAAATAAGCCAAAGAAATATGTTTTCTAAAAAAATACTGCAGGTGTATGAGACGTAGAAAAAGTAGGGAAATCATTATTTAGCCTACACCATAATGGATCTAGGACTCATCCCCTGTGAAAGAAGTCACCAGTTGTGGTTGGTTAAAAGTTTTCACAGGTATTCAATCTCAATCGTGAGAGACCAACCAAGAATTTGATTGAACTGGTGATAACATTTCGTGGATAATGGCACAAACAAACATAAATATGAAGTAACATGTTAAAAAAAAAAAAGGTGATGGATTGACAGAATGATCCTAATGGAGTGATCACTTCCATGCTTACCTTCATGGTTGTATCCCAGTGTCCTCTGTGCTTCTCCCATTGAAGGACCACCATACCACGCTCCTCTAACAGACTGCAGCAAACCTGTCTCAGAAGCTTGGACGTCATTGCTAGATGGTTGATCGTAAAGGAATCCAAGAACCTGAGCAGGTACCGCAGCAGTTCAAACGGCAGCTGACTTAGATGGTCAGTTCCTGTGTCTTTCGACACAGCTGGTACAGCCTCCTGACCTTCAGACGTTGTATCATCCTCTGATGTTGCTTTTAATGAATCTGCAGTACTGCTCTTCTCCTGTTGCTGATTCTGTGCCTCTTGGTAAACTTTGTTAACTCCATCCCCGCTTTGGTCCACATGGGAAGGACATTCCCCACTACATCCCCTGTGTAAAGAATCCTCATTCTCCATTGAAACATCCTTTGGTCTACAAGTAGTGTTCCTTTCATCGTTTAAGGCATTGCACTTGGAGTCTGTACTGTTTTCGTTGACTAAGGTATGTTTATTGCTAGTATTCTCAGAGGCATCATCATGTTCAGCACTCAAGTCCCTGCACTCTGACCTTTCCGAGGTTGTTTCCACCTCAAGTTTGGGATACTTGGAGGTTTCTCCTTCACTTTTTCCATCCCCAGTCTCTCCTTCGTTTTGGTGGCAACATCCTGAGCTCTCCAGGTTGTCCCCCTGGCTGCCATTGACACACTGTTCCTCTGACTTCTCACTCTTTGCTCCATCAAGGCACAGTCCAAAGCTCTCCAGGTTCTCGCTATGGATGATATGGGCACCTTGTGACCCTGGGTAGAGACGCCGTTGCGAGAAGGTGCAGCCATAAGGCGCCAGAGGACATCGCTGTTCCATCCAGCCATTCAAACCACCATGGATGTCACTGTGGACATTCTGGAAGTGGTAGGGGTATTCGTCCCGACGGAACTCCTAGGAAAACAAAAAGAAACTTGATTTATTCCAACAAAATTAGGAAACAGGGATGAGGATTTTTTTTAAATGTAATTTGAGGGAAGCAATAATTAGGGTTGGGTATGTTGTTTGAGGTAGGATTGAAGTTAGGAAGAAAAGAGTTCAATAAGTTGATCACGGAGCAATCATTTGTAAAATTTTGAAGTCAAGTAGATGCAAATACCATCTCAAAAACATACCCCATACTTTTCCCTAAAGTTACTGTCTACATTCTATTGGAAGACATACCTGTGCACACAGGAAAGTATACATGGAGTCTGGTTTCGCTTGGTAGCGTGTAATAGACTCCAGTGATAGATCAAGGCTAAGGGAGTGTCTGCTATCTAGTGACCCGTTTGATGATGATGACAGTCGGTGTATCTTGTTTGTTGGTGATGACTGCGCTGGTGGCTGGATGATGATTGGCTTGGAGTGGCCTCTGGTTGGTGCCGCAGAGACATCCCCAGTGGTTGACGGGGTGACGAAGACTGCTGGAGTATGGATGTCACTGGACTCTTCACTGGAGAAGGTTGAGTTGAGTGAAGATGGTCTGTCGTTCTGAGGGATTCAAACAAGGTCAACCGTCTTACAGTCAGCTACATGTATATCAACATTGTATAATCGCTGAGTAACATTATATTTGTAAGGCAGAGAGACAGCCCGAACAGTTGCATTTCACAGTTTGGCTGCCACATTGCATCCAACAATCCATACATGTACATGTAGATGATCCACACCTTCTTCTCTAACCCCCAAATTCTGAATTTTTACAAGTTTTGAATAACTTTCCACTGGACCATCATCTAATAGCAAAAACTTTTGAATTTCAAACATATTGATAATTCTTTGAAAATCTAATCACAGCTTTAATTGCAGATTGGAAATATGAACATATCGATGCATATACAGAATAGGTTATCTTTACCTCTGGTAAGCCTTCATGAAAGACTCCTTCCTCCCTCCCTTCATGATGGTACAGTCCATTTGGGCATCCTTCACTGTCTAGGGTGAATCCATTCTGATGCTCAGGCAGGGGTGCCAAGACATAATCCGGCAACGAGGGATCATCTTCTGAAGCTAAATCACCACTGTAAGGGTCGAGCATCGCTGCTTTGGAAGCAACGATGCGATCCAGCCGCTCCTTGCGTCTGGCGCAGTGCGAGCAGTGGATGAAGGGGTCTTTGGGCAAGGGGTAGAACTGTGGCTCGGGTGCTGCAGCATCGGTGCCGTTACTTGCAGGGGCTGTTCGGTAAAGCTCATTGCATATACTGCGCTGCAGACCGGGCGGGGTGCGTGCTCTCTCACGATCTGCTGCTTCCTTCTCCTCCTGCATCACCTAAGATTGTGAATGTCAGAGAGAAAGAGAAAAAAACAATGTTCATGAAGAATGGTATCATATTGTCTGTTCAGAGCCAGATGCGGAGCTGCCAACCCCAAGTGGAAAAAAATCCTATTCTTTATTTCTTTTTATCCTATTTTCAAGCCCAAAATCCTATTTTTGGTTTCAAATTTCGAAACATCCAACAGTATAATTCCCATGCCACTCTGCATATTCTAACCGAAATGCATCATTAGTAATATACAGGGCTTACTTGATTATTTATATCCTCACTCTTCTACATTGTATTTCTTCAATTACAAGGCAAACGCCAAGCGTTGTCTCGCCTGCATATTGCAGTCATGAAGAGAGCATGTCAAAACTATGCTATATGACTTCTGAGGCTGTCAGCAGTTTAGGGGGTGAATTGTGGTTCTGACAGTTTACATATGCAATAATGGTATAGGCCTACTTTATCCCTAGGAAATCAGATAACACTAAGAATGCTGTTAATACTATGAAGCTATAATTATTTCCATGCAAGTAAGGAAATGAATGTTAGTGAAAAAGAATGTAACTGATAATAATGTGAGTAAAATTGTAAAATTAAATTAATTATTAAGGTGTTATGGCAAACTTATTGTTTGAAAAATGGTATGAATTTGGTGATTCCACGTCAAAGCTATAGAAAGTTATTAGGTGTACAACATAGCACAGTGCCAGTTATGAAAAGTTCATTGACCTTTGACCTTTGACCTCAATCAAATTCAACTCACATTCGAACTTGACCTGCACCTTCAAGAGATGGACCTCTCATATGAATTTGGCAATCCTACCTCGAAGGTATAGAAAGTTATTGTGTGTACAACATAGCACAGTGCCAGTCATGGAAAGTTCATTGACTTTTGACCTCTGACCTTATTCAAATTCAACTCATACTCAAACTTGACCTGTGCCTTCAAGAGATGTACCTCTGGTATAAATTTGGTGATCCCACCTCGAAGCTATAGAAAGTTATTGTGTGTACAACACAGCACAGTGCCAGTCATGGAAAGTTCATTGACCTTTGACCTTTGACCTTAATCAAATTCAACTCACATTCGAACTTGACCTGCACCTTCAAGAGATGGACCTCTTGTATGAATTTGGCAATCCTACCTCGAAGGTATAAAAAGTTATTGTGTGTACAATATAGCACAGTGCCAGTCATGGAAAGTTCATTGACCTTTGACCTTTGACCTTATTCAAATTCGACTCATATTCGAACTTGACCTGCGCCTTCAAGAGATGGACCTCTGGTATGAATTTGGTGATTCCACGTCAAAGCTATAGAAAGTTATTAGGTGTACAACATAGCACAGTGCCAGTTATGAAAAGTTCATTGACCTTTGACCTTTGACCTTAATCAAATTCAACTCACATTCGAACTTGACCTGCACCTTCAAGAGATGGACCTCTCATATGAATTTGGCAATCCTACCTCGAAGGTATAGAAAGTTATTGTGTGTACAACATAGCACAGTGCCAGTCATGGAAAGTTCATTGACCTTTGACCTCTGACCTTATTCAAATTCAACTCATACTCAAACTTGACCTGTGCCTTCAAGAGATGTACCTCTGGTATAAATTTGGTGATCCCACCTCGAAGCTATAGAAAGTTATTGTGTGTACAACACAGCACAGTGCCAGTCATGGAAAGTTCATTGACCTTTGACCTTTGACCTTAATCAAATTCAACTCACATTCGAACTTGACCTGCACCTTCAAGAGATGGACCTCTTGTATGAATTTGGCAATCCTACCTCGAAGGTATAAAAAGTTATTGTGTGTACAATATAGCACAGTGCCAGTCATGGAAAGTTCATTGACCTTTGACCTTTGACCTTATTCAAATTCGACTCATATTCGAACTTGACCTGCGCCTTCAAGAGATGGACCTCTGGTATGAATTTGGTGATCCCACCTTAAAGCTATAGAAAGTTATTGGGTGTACAACACAATTGTTGACGACGCCGACGACGCCGACACCGGAAATAGTGATACCTATGTCTCGCTCCGCTACGCAGGCGAGACAAAAATGATCTTCAGTACAAAATACACAGGTAGAACATACTGAGCAGTGAGGTAAATTTCAATGTTCATGAGAAAATATACCCCCCCAAAAAAAACCCTTTAAATATGCGTGTTAAAGAATCATTCTTACAAGTTTCAAAAATCCTATTTCAATGGGAAATATCCTATTCAGTGTCATATTCCCCTTAAAAATCCTACTAAATAGGATTAACTCTTTATGCACAATTAAACATGTCTATAAGGGCCATCCAAGGGAAGCAGAAAAAGTGGCCACTGCAAACAGGTGGCTGCTAAAGGCAGGTTCTACTTCTATGACACATTCTTCTTCAAGTGAGACAATGTACATGTAAGTGATCACTAATATAGAGAGGTGGCTCACTAAGACAGGTTTGACTGTAATGATATGAGTTAATGTCGTTCTTCATCACCATAAATTATAATTTCTGGCAGAATTAAAAAAAGGGATAGTTGTTCTATCTATTTCATTTGAAAACTAAATAATTAAGAGAAAAAAGCTTTTAAAAACATGAAGATCAATTCCGTGTTGTATTAACTGGCGTAATCTGCATAAAAAGGGGGAAGAAAACTAGGTCAGATATCTCGCTGCAAGGCATTTATAAGCTTAATTTGATGGTTAAATTCTACTCTTTAATAATTCACCAAAATTCTGATGATTTATGATTTAATCGGGTCAGGAGCGAGGCAAAATCAAGCATGGTACAGCCTTTCCTCGAGCAAAGCAAACATTTCAATGAATGACGCAATGTGATTGGTCCAAGGACTATGCCGCTAATTCATGATTGGTCCGTTCCGCAATCGCATCATGCGCATCCCTGATCTTCTGGCAGGGCCAGGGCAGGGCACTCGCCATTGTGACGTCACCAAAATACCTCAGCTAGGCAGTTCAAACATCAGCGGCGCACAACGAGCATTCCAGCCCGTTGCACCCTGGGTCAAGCTCGCGCGATTATCGCTCGAGTGGATTTCTCCACAAAAATTGCCTCACATAAACCTTTCTTTTCTTTGACTACAGGTGTAATACATTTTGCTGCAAATGAGTTTTGAATTCACTGTCAGTGCAAAATATCAAACTCCACAATTGTCCATTTGACTTATATGTTAATGCTTTAATCAGGTCAGGAGCAAGGACGAAGTAAACAAGGGTTAAAATAAATCTAAGAAATAACCAAAATTTCGTGGTATTTGAACTGGATAAAAAATATCTAAATCTGAACAAAGATAGTCAATCTATACATTAAACTAATGAGCAAAATGCCAATGAGAAGGATACCTACATTAAGTGAATAGCTTCAGCACTGTTCTTGATTCAGAAAGATTTTCCTGAACCCTTGGAAATATGCCCAAAACTCTCGTGAAATCCCTCGAGCGCAAGATGCAATTTTCAGTGAACGAGAATCTACATAAAATGGGCTGATTTGCCTCATTAAATTACGCGTGGCGGTCTGACTGAAGAGTCTTGTCAGTGACTTTCACTGACAAATTTGCCATCAGCCAATCAGATGCAAGGATTTCAGTAGATTATAACAGTTGTCAGTTAAAATGCCTAACAAGATTTTTCATAAAATTCTCCCCTGACCTGGAGTAGACTGACAAGCTCTCGTTGTTCCTCTTCCGATTCTGGAACATCATTGTTGGTCAGCTGAGCACAAAGAGGCACTGCGGGATGACGACGATTCAGTGCATTTGTTAGAATCTGGCGTGTCCGTTTCGACGCTTTCATGGATTTCGTCAACATGCGCTGATCCCGCAGAGCAAGGGCTATATCCAGTTGGTTGTAGTTATCGGGCACCACCTGCAATAAAAATATGCAGGTAAATTTTCAGGGTACTTTACATACTAAAATGACTCTGTATATTGGCAAAGAAAACTGAGAAATTCAGTGACATTAAAAATTAACACTACAGATTCAAGGCTGCGTGGATCCCATAGAGCCAGAGCTATATCAAATTGATTGTAGTTATCCAGCAACACCTGCAATAAAAACATGAACTTAAGGTGAGGGTAAATAACATATTTAATGGCTCTGCATAATGGCAAAGAAATTGAACAATTCAGTAACAATAAAAACTTAAAAGACGCTAGGTTGTGGGCTTTCATGGGGAATTTGACACCATGGGTGCTTACCCAATAACAGGTGTTGTCCACCACTGTGAGTTTTATGACCAACAGACACCCTTTCCCCATATGGCAAAGTCATTATCTCACTTTCCCTGGCCCGAGAATGCCCGAAGCAGGCCGAAGAATGTTTGTGGAGGAAGAGCTTGTTTTGCTGTGCTCCAGAAATGTAAGCTCCATTACAGGTATTTTTCACAAAGTCTGGGGTCAGCAAATTACGATCCATTCCCCATGAAAGCCCATGACCTAGCGTCTTTAAGATTACAGAGTCAAGGCTGTGCTGATCCAGCAGAGCAAGAGCTAAATCCACTTACATGTAATTGTAATTATTAGGCACCACTTGCAATAAAAAACATGCAGGTAGATTTTCAATGTACTTAATAAAGTGAAGGGCAATGGCTTTGTATAACAGCAGTGAAAGATGAGAAACTCATTGACAATGAAAACTGAACACTATGGATTCATGACTGTTAATGCCTTGCCTGCAATTTTTTTTTTTTTTTTTTTCGGAAGGGGGGGGGGGATGACAAAATTTTTTCTTTTGATATTTTCTTTGAATTCTGATATCCTTTTTGCAGTCATTGATGCTGATAATTATTCTATAGACATTGCTCAAGTATCCTAGCCCTTTACAGGTTACCTGGTACGCTTGTAATGAAGAAACTAATTCTTACAATTGTTAATATAATTGTACGATTGTGACAACAGTCGACAGTACTGTAGTTGGAAAAGGTTAGGTATACACCGTACACATTGAAGGAAAATAATTCACACATGAGAGACCTTTGTGAAGAGGGCCCTTTATGACCTTCTGTACATGTAGTTTCATCAACTGGTTTCTATTTACACAACACTGTATGACTCTTGATGTCACCTTTCATTAGGGACACTTTGAGTACTTCATGTAGCATATTACTCCTCTGAACGCTAAGCCCAGATAACTCAGGCTAGGGTCTATGGAAAATGTGTGTTATACTGAAATCAAATAGTGCTCAGTGGGTTAAAGAACCTTGCAAAGTGCAACGGGGAGA
>CM057168.1:20404319-20472608 GCA_029962745.1 Echinometra lucunter | reverse complement strand
AATTTATAAAAATCATGCACAGAACAAGACTTAATTATGAATCTTTGTAGATAGAGATCTATAAATGACGAAGAATCCCACAGCCATTCTGGCAAACATCAATGTGGGAGAGTCATTAATTACTTGTATGTGTATAACTACAAGCAAAATAATTGAAATATTAAACTACATGTACCTTGCATTTCCTAGCAAGAACGGTGTGCATGCGGCGTTGCACTCTTGCACGTAGAGTACGTGCAGCCCGTATACGTACGTGCGAGAGTGCAACGCCGCATGTGCACCGTTCTTTCACCTGCGCCTGTGGCCTAGGCTAACGGACATAAATAAACTGACGATGTCGGAGGTCGCGCTATTGAAATGAAAATTAGCCATGCGACGGAATCGACAGGAAGGTAGGGTCTCGAAGCAATTAAAAGTCTGTTTCTTTATTTCTAGACTAAGAATTTAGAATCTAAGTTTGCAGTTAGATCTATCAGCCCGATGGCAAACTTGGAAGGTAGTTTTCATGGCTAACCCGGCAGGAGAAAGTGTGATTTGGGAACATATTTCTTTTGTTGACAAGCCGGTCTATACAGGGGCAAATGCACTCGGGTCAGGGCGTTCAGTGAAATAACAGAATAACACCAATGAACGCCCCTCAGGGCTACAAAAGTGCGCGATGTGAGCCAATGGCAATGGCGTACGCTATTTCTGATTGCAAAGCAAAGATGACACGATTTTCAGAATACCGGCCCTGAATTAATAACAATTAATTCACGACATGTTTGTATGATCACATGGATCAATAAGACTCAGCTGTCCTAAAACAAAATAGCAATTCATCATCACTAGCACTGCTAATTCATCACCAGATGGAAGTTAACTAGAAGCGGGCAGCGGAAAGTTACCCGGCCAGGGCCCCAGCGCCAGCTGCGCCGTAGGCAATGGACTTCGCATTCGTCTTGTGCAACACTCGATGCCAATCAATGACACTGCAAAAACCATGACATTCGCATTCATGTTCCCCATTCATACTCACTTTCTGGATGATTTTTCAAGATATTCTTGCACTCAACAAGCTTAGCAGAATCTCTGGACATATGCGTCTCGATTTCAGTTGAAGAAAAATGCAATTTCCAATGTCATTTTCCTTTGTTATTACCCGATGCCGTGCCAAATACTTGGGATGTTTCTCCCTTTATTTACCTTTTACGGACTTTGAAGTCAAAGGTCAACGATACGATAAGGTGAACGATATCAGCTCAGCTGGCTCAGCGCCTATCGTTTGTACTTTGTGTGTTTTGTTGTTGATTTTTTTTTTTTTTTTTTTTTTGGGGGGGGGGGGGCTGTTGCTGAAAGTGGGTCTAGCTAGGTTTTGTGTATATATATGTAATTTTTATTTCTTTTTTTCGTGGCGGGGGGGGGGGGGAGGAGAGGGGATCGAGGGCTATAAATACACCCTCCCCTATTTTCTCTCCAAACCAGCCCCCGCCGCCCGCCCCCATTTCTCTCTCTCTCTCTGGAGGGTGGGCACCCCCTCCCCATCTTCTCTCTCAACAAGTCTCTGCCCCATCTCTCTCTCCCTCTCTCCTTCTCTCTCAAATTATTGATATGTACCTGTACTCTACTTCCACCCCCTCTAGATCTCTCCTGTCTCCCTCCTGCTCTCTCTCTCTCTCTCTCTCTCTCTCTCTCTCTCTCTCTCTCTCTCAACTTGTTTCCTCCTTCCACTTCTCCCTTCCTATCTCTCCCTTCCTATCTCTCCCTTTTTTTCTTTCCTCTTTCACAGAATGCACTGGGAGTTGATCAGAACAATAACTCACTGATGAAGCAATATAAAAAGCCAATTTAATATAGCCAAGAGCTTTTCAGTTATTTTTTGCTATTTCTTTAATTGAATTGGGGAATATCATGATACATTTTCACAAAGTATAGTGTACACATTATAATTATAACATACAATATTCCAAAATTTCACTGACAATGACTATATATTGTATATTTCTCTTTATCCATGTATAACTTGACATAATTATACATCTATAAACTTACAGGAATAAGTTATAGCACATGCTTCATTTGGTTTTAAGATAAATATTAATGATATAAAATGATAGGAATTCTATATCAGCATTCAAATGACAGATTAGATTCAGAAATGAAATAAAAAGATTGGAAGAACAACAAGTATCAATTACATGTGTGTGGATATTCATCATTAACCCATTCGTGACAGAGGTCCACATTTTGTGGTTTGGCCTAATATCTTTTGATACAAAGCCTTAAATATTATACCAAATACATGAGCAGAAAGAGCAAAAAATTCTACACAAATTGTGCCCATTTTGGTTGCGTCAATATTCGTTGTTTGATGCTGAAAACTTTTTGAAGGAAAATAAACATTAAAATCCTTAAATTGGCAATGTGATAGAAGGTTTAAAATCACCGCTTTCCCCTGCAAATTGGCAACTTTTTGACTTCTCATTATAATTTCTGTCAATTTATATTCATTTCAGATACATGACATTTTATAAGAAAAATGTAGCAATAAAAGAAAAATGTAGGTGTTGCCAGTTTGAAGAATAAAAGCTGATCAAATTAGGCTTTAAATAATTCCTGTCACAAATGGGTTAAAGGAAATGTGCATTCAATCACAAAGACTAAAGCATACTGAGAGAATAGTTTTGACATGCGTAATTAGTGTAAACATTGTGAGTCATGGCTAGGCATGGAGCTCCAGATAGTATCTCTTGTTCTCTACCGGTATCAACGGCGTAAATCCACTTTGAGGAGTGGGGGGGGGGGGGGGGGGATGACCAACTTTTTTGCTGATTTTTTTTTCTGTCGAATTCACACTTGTGTATAAACACACGCCCTCACCCACCTGCACAGACCCGCCTTACACACATATTTTCAAATAGAAATTCTAAAACAAGATGAGAGAGCGAATCGAGCTAGCCAAAAATAACCGCTTTTCTGGTTTTCAATCATATTTTCAAATAAAAATTTCTAAAATATAATGGTTGTTAATGACAGAATATCAAAAATTCTATTAACTGATTAATTCAAATATCATTTCTTCCTTAAAAAGTGGGGGGATATTTGTAAACGCCATCCCCCCTCTCGAAAAAGTGGGGGGGGGGGGGGATATATCCCCCCATCCCCCCCGGATTTACGCCAATGACCGGTATAGAGAAATGGAAGGGAACCATATGATTACTTTAGAGCTCCAAGGAATGACTGACCAATCAAAAGTAACTTCAAGTGATGTAACTAGTAGTATCTTAAAGCACAATACTTGCTCGAGTACAATTAGAAAGATGGGATGGAAGGGGGGGGGGGGAGGCTGTAATATCTGTCCTTGTCCAATCAGATATTTTCTGCCTATAAAATTCCAGTTCTAAGAGTTTTGATGACACATGCTAGAACTGATAACCTTGGCTTTTTGTTCTCTTTCTGTTTAATCAATAAAATTTTAGGTTTGATATTGCCAGGAAATTTGCCCCTCCCCTCCCTCCATCCCTTGAATATGGAGTGGTGGCACCTCCAATTGCAAGAACATGAATAATACTTGGTTCAAACAACAGGTTGATCTTTTCTAAATATTTGGAAGACAGAAAGACAAACACTTCATGCCTGCAAACAGAGAATTGTCATATTACATTTCTTTTTGTTTTGTGGTAATGACCTTATGACAGAAACAGTTAAGTACCAGTAGATGTGCCAAAATGGCCTAATTGCTATTTACACCACCCTGATGGGTATTTGCACAAATTGCCAACATTTTATTCCCACAAGGTAATTTTCTAAAATTCACTATGCAATTTCTTGACAGGACAAAGACAATTGCTCAAATCAAGTTCTGCTTACTTTAAAAGAAACATACAGAATTTGCTCTTATTGAATTTGTTCATTAAAGTACATGGAAATATTTCACTATGAGCTCAAAAACACACTATATGCCCCCAAAACATCGACAGCAACTTTATCTTTCTAATCCAATTCAGTGCTGATATACTGGATTCTATATCAGCATTTCATTGCCTGGAAGAAGGCAAGCTTTTACTTAACCCATTTGTGACAGAGGTCCACATTTTGTGGTTTGGCCTAATATCTTTTGATGCAAAGCCCTAGGAATCACACCAAATACATGAGCAGAAAGAGCAAAAAATTCTACACAAACTCTGCCCATTTTGGTTACGTCAATATTTGTTGTTTGATGCTGAAAATTTTTTGAAGGAAAATGAGCATTAAAATCCTTAAATTGGCAATGTGATAGAAAGTTTACAATCACCGTTTTCCCCTGCAAATTGGCAACTTTTTGACTTCTCATCATAATTTCTATCAATTTATATTCATTTCAGATACATGACGTTTTTTAAGAAAAATGTAGTGATAACATAAAAATGTTGGTGTTGCCAATTTGAAGAATAAAAGCTGATAAAATTAGGTTTTAAATAATTTCTGTCACGAATGGGTTAATTCTGTACATCAGCCATTAATTAAAAAGAGAATATTTTAGGAAAATTAAGCGTTCGCTTGTAAAATGCTCAACTTTAATATAATTCTAAGACATATACATGTACTACAACATATTTTCTTCCTTTGCAACTCACCAAGTTTTTTCAACAATATATGAAAGAGAGAAAGAGATAGATATATAAAGACAGAGAGACCAGGGAGACTAATACTGCTTTCACACCTAGGTACGGTCGCTGCGACCGTACCCAGCGACCGATCGGACGTGCTTTCACACCTCCGTCAAAATTTGGTCAGGCCCAGAGCGATCGGTCGCTGTATAGCTGACCTAGCCGGAAGCGGAAGTAGAGATAGTGCGTAGGCATGTATGGGGGGTCATTGCATTTCGATCGGTCTCTGAGTACGATGTGCTTTCACATCTAGCTTGCATCGGTCGCGATCGGTCGCTGAAGTACCTCACCGACCGTACTCAGCGATCGATGAAATGCTTTCACACTATGATTTCATCGGTCGCAGCGACCGCTCGCAGCGACCGTACCTAGGTGTGAAAGCAGTAAGAGAGAAAGGCTAGAAACAGAACAACAGAGGATAGCAAAATACCGATTACAAGTAATGTCAAACACTGGGTGTGGAGTGAATTTCAAGATGAGAGGAAACCAACCATTTCAATTCATTAAAGGCATTGGCCAACTTTGTGAGCAGCTGATTTAAAAAAATTTTCAAACTGAGATGAAACATGTGTATGAGTGCTTGTATTTGCACCCCAAAACCCTGAAACCAACCATAATTTGGAATGAAAAAGTGTAAGTTAGACGCAAACAGCAATTTTATTATTCTCCGTCTCGCGAGACACTCACTATGAGGACTACTTTGCTTGAATTTGAAAATGCCGTTACGTGCCTCCCGCCGCGTGATACGCCAATACACAGAGTATGGTAAGGTGAGTCATACGCGCATGCGCACTCCTTATGTCTATTCTGTGCAACCGACCCTTGTATATTTTTCAAACATTGGTTCACATTTTTTATATTTAAAAATACTTCCTGTGGATATTATACTTTGAAACTTTCAGACTGGTATTTTTACACTATAATCCCTATGTTTATCCCATTTTCAAGTAACAAAATGAGATTTTAAAACAATCATAACAATGTTAACCAATGTCTTTAAGCATACACATGAAAATGGAATGGCAGTATGATGACTGGCAATGGTGCGTAAAGACAGAAGGGGGAGACAAAGAGAGAGAGAGAGAGAGAGAGAGCGGAAGAGTAGATCAATTACATGAATAGTGTGCAGATATTGATTAGGGATGGCAAAAGTTACTGTTTGAATCTAGGAAAGCCGATTCCACAATGTTGCAATGACTTGAATTGAAAGATAAGAAACTAACCATTTTGATTGATGGAAGTATAAACATGAAAATGAAATTGCAGCATCATGACTGGCAACCTTGGAGTAAAAAGACTGGGGAAGCAGGAGAGAAAGAGAAAGAGAAAGAGAGAAAGAGAGAGAGAGAATAGATAAAATACATGAAAAGATTACAGATAATGAATAGGCAAGGTAAACGTTACTGTTTTGTTTCAAGAAAAGCCGATTTCACAACGGTGCAATGACTTGTGATACACAAGAAAACATTTGTGATTTGCTGATTTGGATACATTCTTGTACATACAGAAATAATATCATTTAAATCTTATGACAAATTGGTAATAGGCCTTAATCACAGCAGTTTGAGATATTGTACAAATATCTGTTTCATCCACCACGTCCTGATTATGGATTCCCCTAAAGAAGTTCAAACTATATATGCTTGTCGAAATGCATTAACTTTGAAGAGAACCCAATTGTTAAAAAAGCATGTGTGTCTAACTGCGTGTATCCATTGCTAATGTAATAAAAATCTGTTGCGTCACTGCTTCTGACACACAAGTAGAACCATGCCTGGTCAATATTTTTAGCTAGACTGCTTGGCAGTCAGTAGTGAATTTCATGCCTTCAGAACAGACCAATAACAGGTCTAAAATTTTGACATGCGGTATACAATACATGTCACTATTCCATTGGCTACCCAGTTCACGATTGCACATCTGATTAAAAAGACAAACTACATACATGCACACTGAGAGGTTTAAGCTTATGACTGAATTTAAACAGAGGTGTTGTGGTCAAGTAGATAGGTCACCAGGCCAAGGACTACAAGGTCCAGGGTTCACGTCCCTGTAACATTACTCACATCATTTACAAGGTAAAAGCAGATGATTAAAGTTAAACACAAAAATGCACTGGGGCCAAATTCTACTACAGAGGTGTTGTGGTCTAGTGGATAGGTCACAAGACAAAGAATTACAAGGTCCAGGGTTCATGTCCCCGCAAACATTATTAACATTAATCACAAGGTAAAAGCTGATGGCTGAAGTTAAACATAGAATATACATTGGTCAAATTGTACCAAAGAGCTGTTCTGGTTTAGTGGATAGGTCATCAGAGATCAGACCATAATGGATCACAAGGTACAGGGTTCAAGTCCCCGCCACATTTTATATTCAGATCATTTACCTTTGCCACCCTTGCCAAATTTCATGTACTTTGTCCCAAATGTTACTGACCACATTAAAGTTAATGAGTAATTCTAATGATTGCCTTCAGGAAATAGGCCCAGAGTGCAAATGTGTAAACTAGACTGGAGGCTTGGGACCACCAAAAAAATACCTCGTAACATCATACCTTATAATATCAGGATTTAAAAAAAAAAAAGACAGCAACAACCAAAGAAAAACCCATTTGGGCAGTTTGAACAGCTTAAGTCAAACTGCTTTAAGGGATACAGCTAAAAGTACACACCAACAAATATGCCAAATATGCTACAACCAGACTGGAGTCTCGGGACAATGAAAATTACCATGTAATATCAAGACTTATAATATCAGGGTAAAAAATACATATGAAAGAGTTTATATGCAAAAAACAGATAAATACCATTATTGAAAATTTTACAGTTAGGTCACCATTATTTACAGAATAATAACTTTCAAATGCTACATTGGTCATGAAATATAAAGGTATATTACTAAAGTTGTTGTTAAAAGTAGCACATATTTCCTTACTGTTTTCTTTTATTTTTTATTGATCTTTAATTGGAAATATCTCAATTTGAAAAAAAAATGGATACTATTTCCAATTTGAAAAAAATGGATATATCTGTTTTTGCATTCAAACTCTTCATATATTTGGGCAGTTTGAATAGTTCGAGCCAAGATAAGGTTATGGAATGCTTCAAGGGATACTCTTAAACTATAGCCAATAAATATGCCAAGACCAAATACATGTACATACATGTATTACTGTCATAGCATAACACACACGTACTTGATCAAATTGGTTTATACATGAGGTAAAGGAAGTATGAATTTCAGAGGATATAGCTCACCACAAACTACAGCACAAATTACACATCTACCAACAGAAATACTTCTTCCATTAGTTTTGGCTAACAAAGACATTTTTATAACAGAATTACACATAGCAATGAAAATCAAACATATGTTTCTATAGCACTATATGTGAACACCCACAAAAAGGGTTCCTTATATAAATCTCTCACATATACATTTATTTTCATATATATCACTAAACACATATTACATTTCTCTTTTAAGTACACAAATTATATATCTACAGATTATAATGGCAAAATAAAAATTTGAAATAAAACACAAAGAAGCTATTGGGACGATATAATAAAATAAACACCGAGGGAGGATATCGATTAACTTTTAGACATTATTGAAGGTGTTGTGGTCCAGGGGATACGTCGCCGGACTGGAGATCACAAGGTTGGCGGTTTGAGTCCTGCCGTGGCACCAATGGTCTATTGGCAAGACATTAATCTACAACTGCCAATCTCGAGTAACTTCTTACCTCTCATGATATTTAGCTAATTTAACATCTCTATGGCACACAAAGAGAAGCTTTAGTTCTGGGGAAGGTGAAAACTGAATATATGAGCCTTCTCATTCTTTTTATGTCAGTTAGGAAGAAAATCATAGCAGAAAGCTTCCCTGAAAAGTCTTGCTCTCCAAACACCCTCATATTCTAAATTAGACAAAAAATACCTGAATTGCTTGGGCTGAACACTAGTGTGTGGTCCAATATACTCATTTCTGTGTGCAGCACATATACATTTCTAGGAAAGAGGGTCAATTTCTTAGCAATTTCACAATTCCAAATATAAAACTAGACACCGGGGTTGGTATTCAATTTGATACACAAATTGAGCAAGCAAATTAAGCATTTTACTTGGCTAAGTAGAAGTTCTTATTCCTAATGAGATCACTTCAAAGTATTTTACTTATAATGATGAAGTGAATCTGTCTTTCTATATGAATCTCATCATGTAAGATGCATAATATTTGATTCTTCTAATATTCTAAAAAATAACTTATGACAGATTCATATAACAGATAATAGATAATATATTCTATTGCAATAATTTTCAATGTCAAGCAGTGCTATCAATAAAGACAAATATCTACAACAAAGTGCGACCAAAATATACTTAGATCTATGGTACTAGGTTTCATATCTATCAGACCAATGCTTTTATCTGACACCAGGTCTAGATGGTACCTGTGGTGGGACGATTGCACCTGCTGTGGGTCTGGGTCTGTTACGAGGAACAGGTGGTGGTCCTGTGGGTGGACCAGAGGTACCAATCTCATGAGGGACCGGTAGGTCAGGGGGACTGAAAGCGGGCGGGGCTTCGGAATGTAAGAACTGTTCATTCAAGAAGTTGTCGGTGTCATCTGTATCGATGGTCATGGCTTCTAGGTAGAAATCATCATCAGATTCAGGTACTATCTGAGGAGGTCTGGCTGGACGCGATCGTGGTACTGGTGGTGCTGCATTCTGAGGTATGGTATCCTCGGTGCTTATGGAAGATTGAGTGAGAGGGATGTTGGTGAAGGAGCCGTTGCTGGCAGAGCGTGGAGGTGCTGATGGTCTTGGTGGTACACTGGGCATGGAATCAGGTAAAGACTGAATAGCTTGTGGTTCCTCTGGTTCCAATGTGGTTGATCTCTGAGGCCTGCTTACTGGTACTGGTGGTGCAACAGACAACACGGCTGGTGCCTCTGAAACACCTTCAACCTTCGGTGGTGCTGGTCTTGGTGGAGGCCTGTTGGCTGGTACAGGTCCCCTGGTAGGTGGCACCTCTGCTGTTGGCCGGTCTGGTTGTGGTTCCTGATGAACAAAGGAATTAGACAATGGGATTATTGTGCTCCTTGGTCTTGGCACCGGACGACGGGGTGCCGCTACAGGCGCCGAAGGCACTTTTTCACTGTTATTGTTAGTCGACCGCAATACAATCCCATCCTGCAGACCTGCATTGTTATTGCACTCATCTACAACAACTCCACTGGTGTTTCTTTTCAAGGAGGCAGAAGATCGTGGTGCTACAGTCGGTATCTGGCTGGTATCGGGAGGTGGGGTAGTAAGGGAAGGGGGTACACTGACACCACTATTACATGCATCAACAGCCACAGCAGCACCGCTGGTAGTTCTTTTCAAAGAGCCGGAAGATCTTGGTGCCACTGTCGGTACCTTGGGGGCATCGGTTGGTGGGGAGGTGAGGGATGGGGGTACACTGACACCGATCTCTTGGAGCAGTCTGACAGCATCATCTTGGTTCTCTGCATGCATGTTGTGGGTCACCTCATATGGGTCACTGATTACAGCGGATTGCTACACAACGAAACAACAACAAACATGCACGACACTGGTTATGGAAAGGTAAACAAACAACTCGAAGGTCATTGGTTGCGGGATGCTACATCAAAACAAGACAGAAATAAAATGGCATCAATCCTGCATGCAAGTTGTTCACTTTCCTGAACAATATTTCACTACAGGGGAGCGTTTCAACAAGTGTCTTGTCAGTGATTTTTACCGACAACTGTGACTAGCTACTGAAATACATGTACTTGCATCTGATTGGCCGAGAGCAAATTTGTCTGTAAAAATCACTCACAAGACACTTGATGAAATGCCCCCCAGGAAGTCCATGACACACTCATTAAGGCAGCTCGGTAAATCCGAGAGCAAGGCAGTACGCAGAGAATTTTACCTGGGGGGAGGGGGCCAGAATATATTCAATATTTGAGGGAACATGCGAGCGAGGGAGCAGAGCCACCAAGCGGGAGCTTTTGCATTTTTAGAATTCAAATTTTTTTTTTTTGGGGGGGGGGGGGGTAACTGCCCCCTGCCCCCCATTGTGTACAGCCATGACCAAGAGGCATGAAAAGACGCATCTAGAATGCGAACAATACAGAGAACAACAGGCATTTAGGGTTCTGGACGTGCCTTTTTGCTCCACCGCATTCCTCTACAAAGCTACCCAAGCATGATATCAATTTTTAATGTCTTCAAATGATGCAGTGTCTGGTACCCTGAGCACCAACTAAAATTCACCATTTTCTTAATTTTCTTTTTGTTCAGTGCTGTAACCCGGCTACAAAAAAATGCTTGAAAGTAATTTCTTTTTTGCTTTTTTGCAAGATTTTAATGAATGTTAGAGATTAGTTGTCATCCATGTATGCTGTCTCATCATAATAGAAGTATAATTACTGCCGATTATTGCCGATTGTGACATTAAAGTCGCCATGACAATATTGCATAACTGTATTCTGATGGACACAAGATAGGTTGCAGATCATTCTAACACTCATGCAATAAACCGCATGCATACTAATAGACTCGCATAAACCCAGTATGACCTCTTGAATGAACCCATAGAAGAGGTAGTCTCCCTGTAGTGTTTTTGAAATTCAACCATTCAATATCATATTGTGCAACTAATAACCCATTTGTGACAGGAATTATTTAAAGCCTAATTTGATCAGCTTTTATTCTTCAAATTGGCAACACCAACATTTTTATTTCATTGCTACATTTTTCTTATAAAACGTCATGTATCTGAAATGAATATAAATTGACAGAAATTATGATGAGAAGTCAAAAAGTTGCCAATTTGCAGGGGAAAATGGTAATTTTAAACTTTCTATCACATTGCCAATTTAAGGATTTTAATGCTTATTTTCCTTTAAAAAATTTTCAGCATCAAACAACGAATATTGACGCAACCAAAATGGGCACAGTTTGTGTAGAATTTTTTGCTCCTTCTGCTCATGTATTTGGTATGATTTTTAGGGCTTTGCATCAAAAGATATTAGGCCAAACCACAAAATGTGGACCTGTGTCACGAATGGGTTAAAGTGGCCTTGGTCAACTGGTATAAATGCATATCAATAATATATCATGCTCACTGTCATGCAAGTAGCATCATCATGCAAAAGTTCAAGCATGCATGGAGGTCTTTTTGAAAGTTATGATGCTCTACCTAGCAATGTATAATACAATATTATAACTTCAGGGTGAAAAATACCAACAATATAATAACAAAAATATTAATAATAAACCCTCCTGCCATGTTGTGGCAGTGGCATAATGCTAATAATAATAACTCTAATTGCGGCGTTAGGGTGAATCCTTTTATCTCGACCTATTGTTCCGATTCGCCTTAACACACGCTCGATTTATCTTAACACTCTCCTGCCCTAATGTGACGAAATAAGCCCATTCATTGGATTTGCCCTATGGTAGGTTATGATGTTATAATCATAACAACAACAACACTAATTCTCTTCCAAATGATATTATACAATGCAATTCAATACAAATTTTCAAAAGGAGACTTAGAAGCTTTCTTCTGAATAGCTACTAGGTAATTGCATTTCCCAATCGAATATAATTTGTAGCGTGACTTTGTGCTACTTTGATGTTTGTGTACCTTGATTGTTTTTTATGTATATATTTATCATTGTTTTGCGTCTTAAAATGATTTTGTAATTACTGAATCAGTTGTTATTGTTGTTGTTTTTTCATAAAATAATAGTTCATGATAATTACTTTTAACAGGGGGGCCTAACCCTACAAGCTCTGCTTTTTAGTCGGCCCTCCTTCCCTTTCAATTTTTTTTTCTAATTCATTGTATTGTGCAAGTTTATCTCTATGTATGTTAATATGTGAAGTAAACTGTACCACCATTGTAAATATGAAAAATTGACAGAGGAAAACTAAAAGAATTGAATTGAATTGAATTGAATCTTCTGCCAGTAATTTCTAGAATTTTAGCCATTGGGTATCAAACCATACCATGCAACCAATGGGTATTCTAATAGCCTTTCTTATCATGCTTTTTTGCAATACGTTTCAGTATCATGATGCACAGACAGTATTTCAAATTCGCATCAAGGTCATCTTGCAAGCTGGGGATGCTGGACCTACTGATTAATACCAGAAGAAAAAATCAACTTCTTCATCAAATTCTGGGTTGAACTGCAAGGGGTATACAACGATAAAATACAAAATGATCACCTCATGCACATATTTTGGATCATACAATACAGTCAACTCTGCCTAAGTCGAATTTCGTGGGACTGAAGAAAATGCTTCAACTTAGAGAAAATTCGACTTATGAGGGGTCAAAAACAATAGAAAATAAAGGAATGGGACCAAGTACAGACCTTCGACTTAGCCGATTATTCGACTTATGCGACTTCGACTTATGCAGAGTTGACTGTATATGATCCAGGGACAATTACTCCACATCCATTTCATACACTGATAGGAAACTAACTTTAACCCCAAACCCTAACCTTCAGCCTGACCTAAAACCCTACTGTAACCCTTGCCATAACTGGAACCGGGCCTGTGGTCCCTTACAAAACCTTTGAGGTTTCTGAGAATTCAGGGCCTTGTTTCATAAAACTTGTTATCAATTACAAGTTGCACTAACAGTTATAAGCTACTGAAATCCTTGCATCTGATTGGCTGACAGCAAATTTGTCATAGAAATGTGGCATTTGTTACTGATAACTAGTTTTATGAGGCCCAGTAGTTAATGGTTATTTTAGTGCTTCAGCATTACGAGATCAATTCATAAGCCTGAACATGGTTAAAGAGGTTTTCACTGAGGAGCCAACTTACCCTGGCAAGGGGTGCGTCTGGTTTCCTCCTGGTGTCATCAGAGGGTGGTGCCTGGGGTCTGGAGGGGGGTGCGTTGGGTCTGGAGGGGCGCGTTGGGGGAGGACCAGGCCTGGCAGGTGGTATGCGTTTCTCTGTTGTGACTTTAGGTTGAATCTCATTCTAAATAAGAGCAATGATATCATGATAATAAACAATTCGGAATCAAAAGTAAGCTTTCCCGAGGATACAAAAAGGTTGAAGACTGAGGTAGCAATTTGCTTCCCACAGATCAAGAGTGGCAAAGGAAATTTAATATCAGGGTGATGAAACAATTCATTGTGAACACATTATAATGAACTGAAAAATATCAATCTATATTTTCTTGCTCATCCAATCAATGAACATATTAAAGCGAAAGCTGAAGAAAATTGGCAAAAGACAAGTGTAACCCTAATGAATGTTACAGCTGCCTTTGTTCATCTTTATTCCTGCAGAAGGGCAAATAAGCTTTATGTCATTTTAAAGCGAACTTCCAAAGTTTGGCTTTGAAGGTAAGCTCACTGACGTAATACATCCTGAGGTTATACACTGTAAATCAATTTCATTAGGCTCCCATACACAAAGTAAGGCAACTTTCAACAAATAAACGGTTACTATCATCAACTCACTTGCGCTTCTTCCCCATTCCCTCCCCTAGGAGGGGGTCTGTCTGGTCTAGCAGGGCGAGGTGGCCTTCTTGGGTCTCTCTGGGCCTGATATCCCCTGTAACTCTACTGTGGGGGATGGGGTACCTGATCGCGAGCCACCCAGGGTTGGTAGGAGGGGCGCCGGGAGGTCCGGCTTGACGGATCCTAACTCTTGGCCATTCTCGTCTTCATCTGAAAGTGGCATGGAGAAATTGATGATGAAAAGGAATCAAGATTTTAAAAAAAATAGTTCTACAGTAAGTGTCCGTTTGGTTGTGGACTTGAATATCTCTCATGTATGTCCAAGTTACCCTGCACATATCTCCTGCAATCATTGTTTCCCCTCCTCATCATCATCTCATTACTAATTCATCATCATCGCCATCATAATCAATATCATTACCATCATGAATATTTCCCTCATCCTCACGTTATCATCATCATCATCATTACCATCATCATCATCATTATAATCATCATCCTCCTCCTTCACCTCCTCCTCATCATTATCATCATTATCATCACTACCATCATTATAATCATCATTATAATTATCATTATAATCATCATCCTCCTCCTCTACCTCTTCCTCCTCATCATCATCAATATCATCACCACCATCATCATCACAATTGTCATAATCATCATTATCAACATATCATCAACATCATCATTACTATCCTCAAAATCATCATCATCATCATCAACATACCATTATTACCATTACTATCCTCATCGTCATCATCATCACTGTCACCATTATCATCATCATCACCACCCCCACCACCACCACCACCACCACCACCATTACCACCATCACCATCCTTATCATTATCTCCACAACATCTAAATCCAATTACCTCCTAGATCAAAGCTCATTGATGGTACATCAAAGGACTCTCCTAGCAGACTGCTTGAGACTGGATTAAAGAGTCTCTCAGTGTTTGGGCTGCACAATGCTAGCTCCTTCTCTAGTAATTCCAATCATTATCATCATCATCATCATTACTAACCTAATCTTCATCATCATCATTATTACTAACCTAATCGTTATCATCATTATTACTAACCTAATCGTTATCATCATCATCACCATCATCATCACCACCACCATCACCACCACCACCACTATTACCACCATCATCATTATCATCCTCATCTCCACAACATCTACATCCATGTACCTCCTAGATCAAAGCTCATTGATGGTACATCAAAGGACTCTCCAAGCAGACTGCTTGAGACTGGATTAAAGAGTCTCTCTGTGTTTGGACTGCACATTGCTAGCTCCTTCTCCAGTAATTCCAGCCAGCCTTCCATCTTAAGCTGTACATGAAGCACCTTATGTCCGATCTAAGGTAAAAAGTGAACAACGTTCGACTTGTAAAAGCATAATATACTTGCATTCTATTCAGCATGAAGTTATTAAGCAGAAAAGCAGAAAAGCAAGTGAAAACTTTATCTTTTAAATATGAATAAATACACTGTACATTGGCATGATTTAATGGTAGGTAATTGGCTCCGTTGATTAAAGCTGATGCGGCACAACATTTACATGGTGCTATTCAGAATTACAAGCAAAAATAGACCGGGTGTGTTACCCAGTGAGGTTTAAGGTATCTCCTCTAAAGATGTGCCTACAAATTTGCCATGTTTTTAAAAGCCAGATTGAAGATGTAGACCAAACTTCTGTTTGGTTTATTCGTCAACTATGTTTCTGAAGTCAGTGCTCGCCTCTTGCAATGCAGTGTGGGATCTTCCTTTGATCACTAAGCCTTGATCTTCATTGGCATTTTTACAATTTTTAAGAAGAAATCTGTAATTCTTAACAGCACTCTCTAAATGTTGTGCTGCACAGACTTGAGATTTAAGTAAGTTTGCATGGTATTTCCAGTTGGGAGTGCATGATCTGAACAACGTACGGCTGAGAGAGAGATCTATATAAATGGTAGCCCTCTGAACAAGGTCGGTGTGTACTTGATACTCACAGTATGATTGTGAAGGTTATCTCGAGCTGACAGGGCGCTGGGTCCATGACGAAATGTCACCAACATGTTTGACCCGACAAACCTGAAAAAGAAGAAATCACAGAATAAATGCCCCCTAAATAGAACTGCTTTTTCAAATGCATTTCATATTCAAAAATATGGCGAAAAAATGCTGAAAAGTTTGGACAAAACTTTCACACCATTTGTGTGTAGTCCCGTATGGACATTTCTGTGTAGTGCATGTGACTTTCAGCAAGGCTGAGTCAATTGGCTCAATTTCCAATCAACAACTTAACAATATACCCCACTTGTTACAAAGTAATCAACCTTTCCTAACTCTGTCTAAACAGTTTCTTCAACATCCTAACTGAATAAGCAGAACTGCTTTAACACACACAAAACAAAAAAGTGGGAGTTCTTTTGAGTTTAGTGAATGCAAGTGACACAACAAAGGTGCTGTATCCATGCTTACTTATGTGAGTGTTATAAGAGACAACCCCTCTCTCAACACAGTTTTTATTGAAAAGGTTTGCTGATGCATTATCCGAATGAACCTTTAGCAAATAAAGAAAAAGAAATCCTCAACTCTTACCTGACTAAAATAGCTTCTCCCTCCGATGCCGTCAGCTCCAGGACTGCATCAACATCATCATCAGCAAACACTACTTGGTTACCATGGTGATCGGTGAGCGAGAGGATGACAGTCCCGTCCGGAGGTCCCTGCTGACAGAAGACGTCATGGAAGATGGATTCCCTCTTCTCCTCATCTACCAACTGGACCTCGACTTCGATGACGGCGACCACTGGTCTATAAATACAGTGGAAACTCATTATAAAGAGCACTTTTATGACAAACTCTTGTTATAACAAGGTAATTCTACCGGTCCCACTTCTTTGTATTTTATTGTATTTTAGCCCTGATATAACAAGGTTTCAATATAAAGAGGTTATTTCTTTGGTCCAGAGGAGTTTGTTATAACAAGATTCGCCTGTGAAGGATAACACTGACAGCAAGAAATGTTACACCAATGGAACTTGAACTCCACTGCATGGAGCAGTCAATCTTGGCACACACAGACAGGTTAGAACAAGATGAATGCAATCGTCATTCAACTTTCCTGCAACACCTCCCCACAGAGTCATAATACTAGTACTTCAAAAACAGTATTCAGAAAGCAATATGAATAATTTACCTATGGTCAGAAGTTTTGAGCTCAGCTCGACCATAGTGAAGTACTCGCCCCGGATCCCAGTTATCAGGAAAAGCCTCAAACGGATCTAGTTGAAGATGGACAGAGAATGCAAAAGAAGATGCATTTATAAGCTCTGCTATTATCGTCTATAACTGCAGTCATAATACTCTGTTCTTCTACAGCAAAAATCAACAGTGTACGCTCTTCTCTCCCAAAAAGCTTGGGAAGTTGTTATCTTGGCAACCTCTCGCTGCAATGACTACAAGTGGATCCAAGTATACAGCAGCAAACTCCTGCAGTTTTTGGGTTTTTTGCTCATAGTAATTGAGGAGTTTTCTAAAAACAAATAATCTTTTGTGCTTCCAGAGAAAAAAGGTGCGCACCAATCAAATTTCTATAAAGTTAGCGCAAAACATGACATCACGAATATGGTCTGCACAACTTTTAACAAAATCCTCCTGCAATTGATCTTGATTTATATTGCACATCTCATTATCATAATTGACAAGGTTTATAATACCAAACATCCATAAAATTTCAACCAAGTGTTGAAAATGAAAAGTGATGAGTTGCCAATTTAAGATGCATGAATCCTTACCATCAGAGCTATGTTTGAAGTAGAACGGCTTGTGTCTTCTCCACAGGACGCGATCTGTCCAGGCTGGTGTGCGCATCTTCTCGCTGGTATCGTAGTCCTCGGAGAAGAGGTCGTACTTGTAGGTCGGCGCAAAGCGGATGGTTCCTTCTGAAAACCCTTGGAACGTCTAAAAAAACCAGAAATATAGAATATGTCTTGGATTGCACATGCACAAAGGGACAAAAAGGATAGTAATATTTAGTAATACTAACATCAACAACAATGATAATAATAATAATAATATGGGATACTCGAGGTGCTCCACTATTACGCTGCCTCAGCTAGGATATCAATTTTGGTGCACACAGCATTCAAGGAATTCCTCCCTGCTGTACCCATTTTATACCTGGCTGGAGAGTGGCAAGTGTACATGTAGATTAATGTCTTTCCTAAGGACATTGGTGCTATGCCAGAGCTCACAAATTAATTTGCACCTTTCCCAGAACCCAAACTTCTCTCTAAACATATCATGCTGTAAAATAAATGAATCACAAATGACGTAGAACTGAATTGAAGCACTAAGCAAAGTCTTCTTCGCAAGGATATGGCCACTGTTTACAATTGGCAAATACTTCTTGTTTTTTAATGAGTTTTTAAAAAAAGAACTTCTAAATGCATACCATGCAGAAAAAAAAGAAAAACACTATTTCTTAGTCTTTCTATACATAGTAAAGAGTCGCCAATGTAATGTGATTCTGTAACAGTCAGCATCTTGCAGGGATACGTACATTCCCGTTGCGTTTCTCGATCAAGAGTTGGTCGCATTCTTTCAGGGCCTCGTAATCCTGGATGGCCACAAGATCCTTCACTTCGTCGTTGTCTTTGTTGATCCGATAGTTGAAATCGCCGCACCAGAATACATAGTCATGACTCTCCAACGTTCTTCCCTAGAAGAGAGATAACAAAGTTTGATATCCGTTAACCCATTCGTGACAGAGGGTCCACATTTTGTGGTTTGGCCTAATATCTTTTGATGCAAAGCCCTAAAAATCATACCAAATACATGAGCAGAAGAGCAAAAAATTCTACACATACTGTCCCCATTCTGGTTGCGTCGATATTCGTTGTTTGATGCTGAAATTTTTTTTAAAGGAAGATAAGCATTAAAATCCTTAAATTGGCAATGTGATAGAAAGTTTAATATCACCATTTTTTCCCCTGCAAATTGGCAACTTTTTGACTTCTCATCATAATTTCTGTCAATTTATATTCATTTCAGATACATGACATTTTATAAGAAAAGTGTAGCAATAAAATAAAAAAGTTGGTGTTGCCAATTTGAAGAATAAAAGCTGATCAAATTAGGCTTTAAATAATTCCTGTCACGAATGGGTTAACTCTTCGTTTGCTGGGCTGTGGACCCCTGTGTGCTGAATTGTTCTATTCATTTCAATCAATTTCCAATACAAACCTCCGGTGTAAACAATGCACACAAAAGCCGATCAAGTAATGTAAACATTTAAAAGTGAATGCTGCCACCTCCAAGGAATCAATATATTTTGCGTGTGAAATGCGAACTTCCCATGCCACTGATTGCACAGGGGTGCAAACTTTGCGTCCAATGAAGTAATGATCAATTTCTTCAGTAGATCGCAGAATAAAAGTCAGTACTTTGTCATTGTCTTTATTGGCCGGGCCGGATAGACAAAATTGCTGCATCGGAAGAATTTTTCATGGATCTTTCAACACAAATCCGTAGGAAAAGATGTAAAACACACCCAAACACCCAATGAAACATGAATGATAATCACCGGGCAACACAAATGAATTCAAGCAAGTTTTTTAAGAAGCCTAAGAAAATTGAAATAGTTATTTGCTCTAGGGTCTGTCATCATCAAAAGCTTATTGTATTCATCAAATCTTGCTAAAATCGCAATTACCATCACCCAGAAACTAATCATTATTTTCTTACATCATCTTGGGTTCGTATCATTTGAATATACTTAATGACATCTTCCAACTGACTAGTATTTTTTCAAGCTCTATCTCAACAATCTTGTTATCTTTGTTTCAACATTTTGATATTGCAATGATTATGATATTTCTTTATATGTATATAACAATTATGATGAATTTTTAAAATGAAATTATGATTTGAATATTTATAATGTTACAAGCATTCTCAGCAATTCAGTTGTTAGACTGCTATTGTGAATGGGCTCAAGATTTTATTTTTTTTTTTTCCAAATAAACCATTCAATTCATGAAGATAAATGGAACTACATATCCATGTGGCATAAAAAATTTAGTATAAAATGTTTTTGCTCTCTCTCTCTCTCTCTCTTTAATACCAACATTAGCTGGACTTTACCTACCATAGGGAACATAATCTTTGAGCTGATCTCCGCATAATCTTCATTCCGATCCTTGACGTGTGACTGGCCAGCCGCTAGATGAGCACAAACAAAGCACAAGGAAGTCCCATGGAACACAAAACGGATTGCCACGCCCCCTTTATTGCCTGCTGCCCCCTTGAGGCCAGTCTTGACGGTATCCACCGCAACATCCCTGCATGAAAGCAATCACATGGTTCTCTTCTTGTAGTAAAATTTTACATTCATATTATTTGCTTATTAATTCTAAAAGAGGATGCGAAATTACTGCGAAATATGTAAAATAAACATATCCTTCAAATGAAAGTCTTAGATACTGTAAAAGTGAAAATTTTCACGCGATTAATTTCGGCATTCAGCCTATAACACAATCGTGCATTTTTAATTTTTGCGGTCAGTTAGGATAACTGTATTTACGATCAAAATAAGCAAATTATTTTGCGGGGGCTTTTTTTGTGCACCGAAGTGTCATGCTGGGCGAAATGTGCGAAAATTTCCACACCGCGAAAAAATTCCACGTTTACAGTATGTCCAAACCATATACATCGTCTACCTACAATGTTATGTTATAAAACATTTTCACTGTCTGCAAATTTCTGGACGTCCAGGGCCCCGTTGCATAAAACTTAATTTGTCATCAGTGGTAACTTTCATGGACACCATGAATTTGATTAGCTGTGGACCAACGTTGCCAAGGTAGTTACCACTGATGGCAGAGTTACCATTAATGGTAAGTTTTATGAAATGGGGCCCTGGTCTAAGAAAGTTATCATTATTTGTTCAAATTCACCTGACCTAAACTTCACAACCACACATTTTATTCAGATATATAATAAAATAAACTTTTACCTTTCCCAATAAAAGCTTACTGTAAACGCTGTTATTTTTGCGTGATTAATTTTTCGCGCTGAGCGACCCCAAAACATATTCGCAGGTTCTTGAATTCACACTGCAGAATTGTTCACTTGCAAAACTAAAGTGCAACTGCAAGATTTGATTTCATATTTCAATGCATGACAAGTATTTTTCTGCCCTAGCTATAACTTAAGCTTTAAAATGGTCACTTTAGGCACACAACTGTACACAGCAGTGCCGCTCCATTTATTGCTTCACACACACGCAGGGTCCATTCAGATGCATACCACAGACACAATACTAGTACCGTACACACACCCTCTCTATTTAGCTGTCCAGAGCGTGCATTCAAAACATTTAAGCATAAGAAATCATGCTCATATTTTCACGTGTTCTAGAATTCGCGCCCGCCGAAAATAGCGCGAAATCCGCGAAAATTAATGTGCCGCGAATATTTCTGCTTTTACAGTAATAACAAATACTCCAAACTGACTCTTGGTGTAAACATATCGCACGCAACTCTCGGGAAAAATGAATTTCTGATAAATGGAAAACATGCCGCGTTCATACCTGATGAAAGGCGCATGATGTGGCCGTATGAAGATGTAGAGACACACACCAACCAGCTGTTCACACACTAGTAAAACGTATTTGTGATCCCTGGACAGCGTCTTCTGGAGATCCACGCCCCATTTTCTTTGGTTTGTTGTACTGCATTGAAAGAAACAAGTCAAATGATCAAAATGCGCGTATCAAAAGTTGTTATTGGAAAGTATTAGCTCAGTATTAAACTTTTTAAATCCATCATTTTTCCACTTCTTTTAACAATCTTTCTTTTTCTGCATCACTCTCTCTATATTTTAACCCATAGCAGTACAGAGCTTTCTTGAGGTCCAAATTAATCATCTTCAATCCTCAAATTGGCAATAGAAATTATTTTTTTCCACATTTACATAGCTTGAAAAAAAAATAAATATGGATATAACATAAACCAAAATGAAATATAATTGTAAAATTGAATCAGATATTGCCAATTTGAACACAGAAATAGTGATTATATATTATACACTGTGTTGCCAATTTAAAGAGTTTAATGATTAGTTACACTTAAACTGCTCTAATTCGAGAGCGCCACACCATACAGCGATGGGAATGGGCTCAAATTTGTCAGTGCATTTTTCTCTTTCTGCTCATGTATGATACATGTATGTACTGCCCAACATTCTGGACCAACAGATACTGCAAAAATGTCTCCTCAAGGTGACACTGTACCTCTATGGGTTAATGTCATTCTCTCTTTTCCTCCCTCGTTCTCTCCCAGTCTCTATCTTTATCATTCTCACCCCTCCCCTCTCCCTTTTCCCCCCTTGCTCTTTCTTCTCTCTCAGTCTCTCCAGTCCACACTAAAAAGGCATTCGTAGAAAGGGTTTACAGTTCACCATGTGGTAAGTCCTGAGGGACTATAGATAAAGTGGATAGAGGTGGAGGTGAAATAGAGAGGCGAGACAGTAGGAAAGCTGGAGGGCAGAGTATCTTTCTGGAAACTGGGCGAAGTCCTAAAAAGGACTGTAAATCAGAATCAGTGAGAGGATTGAGTTGGTGAAGAGACTAAAAAGGCACTAGTGATATTTGAATTCCCATCTATACAATTCTTCAAAACACATGGCAAAGCTTGCTCTCTCTCCCCTCCATTACCATTACTCTATCACTCAATCTCTTCTTCCATCCCTCCCTCTCTCTCTTTCTCTTTCTCTCTCTCTCCCCCTCCCTCTTTCTATATCTCTCTCTCTCCCTCTCCATCCTTTCTCTCTTTATCTGTCTCTCCAGACCACACTTACAATGCACTAGTGATATGGCCTATACTTATATCCACCACTTTCACTCCGTCTTTCACTCTCTTTCTCCCTCCCTCCCCCCTCCGTCCCTCCCTCCCCCCCCCCTCCGTCCCTCCCCACTCTCTCTCTCTCTCTCTCTCCCCCTATATCTTTCCCTATGCACATCTATGCCTACAATAACTAGTGAAATGTCCTACATTCCGATCCACCATCTCACCAAGACATATGGCAATGATTAGTCTTCCCCCCCTATTTCTTTCACTCTGTCTCTCTTCCCCCCCCCCCTTCCCACCCCCCCCCCCTTTCTCGCTACCCTCCATACCTACCTTGCACTGATAATATTGCCTGCATTCAGATCTACCATTTCCTCAAAACCAATGGCATAGATGTCATTAGGAACAGAGAAGTCAACCCCTAACTCAGAGCACCCTAAAAGAGACATATTGATAAAATCACTTTCAGTCCAGTGCTTAAAATATATGAAAAATATACATATAAGAACAAATTTAAAAAGAAGAAGAAGAAGAAAAAAATCTGCATGCCACTTTTCTTTATGCTTACATCTACTTGAAACTTTGGTGAAAGTATTCTTCAGTACTGGGAACAGCCAGAAAATCATTTCATTGGCAGATGCCTTTATTGTGTGTTTGTTTTTTTGATAGATGATGAAAATAACAATAGTTAAGATTCCATGGTGGTTAGTTTCCTCCACTACATGTGGACTATTGAGTAGCCAGTCTGCTGCTGCTGCTGCTGCTGCTACTGCTACTGCTACTACTACTACTACTACTACTACTACTACTACTACTACTACTACTACTACTACTACTACTACTACTACTACTACTACTACTACTTCTACTCCTACTGCTACTACTGCTACTACTACTACTACTACTACTACTACTACTACTACTACTACTACTACTACTACTTCTACTCCTACTACTACTCCTACTACTACTACTACTACTACTACTACTACTACTACTACTCCTACTACTCCTACTACTACTACTACTACTACTACTACTACTGCTACTACCGCCGCTACTACCGCCGCTACCGCTACCGCCGCTACCGCCGCTACCGCCGCTACCGCCGCTACCGCCGCTACCGCCGCTACCGCTACTACTGCTACTAATACCACTACTACTACTACTACTACTACTACTACTGCTACTACTGCTACTACTGCTACTACTGCTACTACTACTACTACTACTACTACTACTACTACTGCTACTACTACTACTGCTACTACTAGTACTAGTACTACTACTACTAGTACTACTACTACTACTACTACTACTACTACTACTACTGCTACTACTACTACTACTACTACTACTGCTACTACTACTACTACTGCTACTACTGCTACTATTACTACTACTACTACTAGTACTACTACTGCTACTACTACTATTACTACTACTACTACTACTGCTACTACTGCTACTACTGCTACTACTACTACTACTACTACTACTGCTACTACTACTACTACTACTGCTACTACTAGTACTACTACTACTACTACTAGTACTACTACTACTACTGCTACTACTAGTACTACTACTACTACTACTACTATTACTACTGCTACTACTACTACTACTACTACTACTAGTACTACTACTACTACTACTACTACTACTACTACTACTGCTACTACTACTACTACTACTACTACTGCTACTACTACTACTACTGCTACTACTGCTACTATTACTACTACTACTACTAGTACTACTACTGCTACTACTACTATTACTACTACTACTACTACTGCTACTACTGCTACTACTGCTACTACTACTATTACTACTGCTACTACTACTACTACTACTACTACTGCTACTACTACTACTACTGCTACTACTGCTACTATTACTACTACTACTACTAGTACTACTACTGCTACTACTACTATTACCACTACTACTACTACTACTACTACTACTACTACTGCTACTACTACTACTACTACTACTACTACTACTGCTACTGCTACTACTGCTACTACTGCTACTACTAGTACTACTACTACTACTACTACTAGTACTACTACTACTACTACTACTGCTACTACTACTACTACTGCTACTACTGCTACTACTACTACTACTGCTGCTACTGCTACTATTACTACTACTACTACTAGTACTACTACTGCTACTACTACTATTACTACTGCTACTGCTACTACTGCTACTACTGCTACTACTGCTACTACTGCTACTACTGCTACTACTGCTACTACTGCTACTACTACTACTACTACTACTACTACTACTACCACTGCTACTAATACTACTACTACTATCACTACTACTACTACTACTGCTACTACTACTACTACTACTACTACTACTACTGCTACTACTACTACTGCTACTACTACTACTACTACTACTACTACTACTACTACTACTACTACTGCTACTACTACTACTACTGCTACTACTGCTACTATTACTACTACTACTACTAGTACTACTACTGCTACTACTACTATTACTACTGCTACTGCTACTACTGCTACTACTGCTACTACTGCTACTACTGCTACTACTGCTACTACTGCTACTACTGCTACTACTACTACTACTACTACTACTACTACTACCACTGCTACTAATACTACTACTACTACTACTACTGCTACTACTACTACTACTACTACTACTACTACTACTACTACTACTACTACTACTACTACTACTACTACTTGCAATGCAAGTACTTATAATAACAATATCAATAATTATAATCACAGTAATAATGAATTAACAGTTATTACCTTGATTTGTTTCCTCTACTATCAGTGGATTATCTAGCAGCCAGTCGGCCAGGGATTCGTTCTTGAACGCGATGCTGTGTGAGTTCTTGCCTCCGTTCACATTCCATGTCCCTACACAGATCCTGAAACGGGAGCTGGATGTGAACTCCCCTTCTCTCTCACAAACACCTTGCAGAATGTCTGGAGAAGCTGCAAAAGGAAGAGAGAGAGAGAGAGAGAGTGCACGAGAGATGGAGAGAGTGAGAGAGAGCAAAAGAGAGATAGTTTACCAGTATTTGAAAAGAGAGAAGATAAAATTTCCATTTTTTTCAGTAATAAAAAGAATTAAATAAAACAAACAGACAAAGATAAGAGAAGAATGGTTACTAGTCTTCAATACAGGAGAGATGCCAGACTATCAGACTTGACAGAAAAGCGTAAAGAGAAGAAGAAATTATTGTAAGTCTGCAAGGCTTCATATTTCTGAAGTCCATGTTAATACGACAACTAATAATTGATAGTTCATTCAAGTGCCCTGGAGAGAGTCTGACAATAAGATGTTTAAAATAATTGCTCAGCAACACTGAACTAGCCCTGCCTGCCATACTTCCTGCAATAAAATTGCAAATAGAAGCACATGTATTCGGGCTGATTTCAGCAAAAGTACCTGACGGGAGCCTAATAGCAATATCTTACCATGTAGATGACTGCTTGGGAGGAGTGAACTAGCCTTGTCTGCCAGACTCCCAACCAATGAACTCCCAACCAATGAACTCCCAAGCAGAAGCACGTCTATTGACTCTTAACTGATTAAAACAACCTGAAATGAGTCTAAGAGCATGATCTTACCATGTAGATGACTGCTTGGGAGGAGTGAACTAGCCTTGTCTGCCAGACTCCCAACCAATGAACTCCCAAAGCAGAAGCACGTCTTTTGACTCTTAACGGATTAAAACAACCTGAAATGAGTCTAAGAGCATGATCTTACCATGTAGATGACTGCTTGGGAGGAGTGAACTAGCCTTGTCTGCCAGACTCCCAACCAATGAACTCTCAAGCAGAAGCACGTCTATCGACTCTTAACTGATTAATACAACCTGAAATGAGTCTAAGAGCATGATCTTACCATGTAGATGACTGCTTGGGAGGAGTGAACTAGCCTTGTCTGCCAGACTCCCAACCAATGAACTCCCAAGAAGAAGCACGTCTATCGATTCTTGCTTCGTGCCATCAAAGAAGTTGTTCTGGATGGTTCTAGTTACAGACCTAGCACCATCTCGAAGCTTACCGGCCTGTGAGGAAACAAAGAAATCAAATTTTTAAGTTTCTATATTTATGTATTTGAAGACCTTCCAACCCCTCTGAATGAAAAATAGCGGTGACTTTCCTCAAAATTAGGAAAGAAACAGCACTTCCCATAGGAGTGTGTAGTATATTTATCAAGAAAAATAGGAAAATCATATCGAAACAAGAGCTTGGAATGGTCAAAATTCAGATTTTTTCCTCCAAATTCAGAATGGCTGGGAGGTCTGTATTCATGCATTTATGTATTTTTAATTATATACAGGGGCCCATGGAAGATTAGAATTTATTACTGAAAGGGCTACCCTATAGAAGACCATAATAAATCAATAAAATTGATGTTTAAGGCTCGTTCAGGTATACCACACTAGACCATTTCAAAACACCTGTGGTGATTTTTATGTAATAAAAAAATGGCAAGTGCCTATGTGCCTGAATGATTTTCTTTTTTGCAAGGGATGTGATACACTAAGGTAACCTCATTTTCCCCCTAAATTGATATTTTAATCTATTTGCTTTACAAATTTCATCCATATTCTATATTACTGTATAAGCCAATATTTCAGCTGCAGATACTTTTGCGATTTGACACAAGTCTGACATATCAGCGAGTTACTATTTTCACCTCTTGAATGATGTTTCTATACTTAAATATGGGCATTTTACCGAGCGCAAACTTTGGCTTTGACATCATCGCAAAATTAGAGAAAATGAAACCACCGCTAGAATTTCAGCTTATACAGTAGCTGTACATCCTACAATACAAGAAAAAGTAGCATGAAAGGCAGGTGTAAAACCCTTTCTCAGCTTACAGTTGTCTTGCCTTCCAATGCACCTGTTCCGGCATATATCCTGCTAATGTGGTCACCACTCAAGCCCCATATGGTCCTGTACGTCTCTATGAATCGTGACATGATCTGAGGTTTGCTGGTGACTCCCAGAACCTCCAGCTGCTTGCTCAGCATCTATAGAAAGAATGACATCAAACAAGAAGAAATCAGTTAGACAAATCAGTCCTTAAAGATAAACTGGAGTTCTGGTCATGCAATCATGAAAAAGAAACTGCTCCAAAACAACTAGGAGAGTTTGACTAGTTGTATATAAACACAGGTGTCTAGTGTGAGATTTGGAGATTGGAGACCGTGATTGCACGGTCAAAATTTTTGCCTCTGCCATTGCCAGATCGAAAATATATCTCACATTCATGTTGATTTATTTATTTTCATGTATAAAATGACATCTTTGACCTTGACCTTTTACCTTGTGACCCCCAAATCTTATGAGACCATTATAAGAGACCTTACATATGCATACATGAGCCAAGTTTAAAGTTGAACCGTTACAGAGTTGTTAAGTTATCGTAAGAACAAGCAATTTCCATGTATATAAAGACCTGTATGACCTTTGACCTTTAACCTTGAGACCCAAAAATCTAATCAGATCATTGTCCCTCCCATATGTATACATGAAGCAAGTTTGAAGTTGATCTGTCAAACGGTTCTTGAGTTATCGCGAGAACGAAAACGGGACGGATGGACGGACGGACAATCCGAAAACATAATGCCTCCGGCAACCCACCGTGGAGACATAAAAGTTCACTTACTTTCCCCAATAAGTACTTGCACTGCACACAGAAATGAGTATATGGGACCACACACAAATCTGGCATGAACTTTTCAGCTTTTTCATGTTATATTCCAATATGAGGGTATTTGAAGAGCAATCCTTTCTAGGGGACATTTTTACTATAATAGTCTTCCTAAATGACATGGAAAGAATGAGAAAGTTCACAAATGATCAACTTACGTCTTGTCCAAAGAAGGTCTGTACTGCATTGGTCCTATCCAAACAATCTAGGCAGTTTGTCCTGATTGTTCCGGTCTGCTGACTGGATAAGAGATGAGAGAAATGATACAAAACCAATTTAATTCAGTTCAAATAAACAATTTATTTTCTTCCAATGAACTGGTACAATTTGACAGCAATTTTTCAAATCAAAAGTGGCTTGAATATCTCGTAAGGAAAGAAGGATAAATCCATGAAACAAATGCTTGTGGTGAGCATGCCTGAAAGCACAAAAGTGGATGACTGAAGCCTGCATTATGGTTTAACATGCCCCTCCCCTGTTCCATAAATGCAGGCTATGTTTCAGTAGAAAATATTCCATCCCTTGGATAGGACAGTAAATCATCACCTTTGCATGTCAAGTACCCACTGCACTATTCACTGGCGTACTGGAGGGGGGACTTGGGGGGCATCAGCCCCCCCCCCAAATAAATTTCAACCATGGTTTATTTTCAATTTTATATTAGTGATATCACGCGTATTTCAATTTTTCTCCCTAGACTCCCTTTCTTCTGAAATTAAGTAACGCATTCACAATTTCCCAAATAGCATGCACAGCAAGGCAGAAAACACGCATGATGTGTTTCATGATATAACACTTGGTTTTTATCTGTTTATCTGACAATGGATTCAAACTTTGATAATGAATATTCTTAGATTTACCAAAACTAGACGCGGGCTTTAAGTTTGTAGTCCCAAATAGTGTTCTTTTACAGAGTTGCAAACCATCAATACTGCAAAAAACTCCTTTACCATGGGAGTGCACTTGCGTAGCGAGGGGGGCGATGGGGGCAGTCGCCCCCTCCAAAACAAAAAAGAAAGAAAAAAGAAAAAATAGAAGGAAAAAAGCGGGAGCGAGAAAAGAAAAAGGTAAGAGAACGTAAGAAGAGCGGGAGCAGACAACGAGCAATTCAAAGAAACGTCTGAGATTGAATGAAATCCTAGCTATGTCACTGTGGGAGTGAAACCCTGGTACCCCACGGCATCACACCCTTTCCATGCTCGTCCCTCTTATTTCACAGTGTCTTTGTCTGTATTATTATCATAAGTAATAAAGTATTTTGTGTAATGCAGGCAGCATTTGTTTGAAACTTGCGAAGATTATTTGGGCTGCATGTTTTCATAATCATGTTTCCAAGTTCATGAAAAAAAAATCATTTTCCGGTCAGATTCATGACACGCTTATCCATAATAGTACATCTCATCAAATATGATGTTTCTTACTGCATGTATTCTACTTCAAATGTTTATTTTTCCTGATATCTACTTCCTATTTTGGAAATGAGAAAAAATAAAAATTGAACTGATCTGAAGTTGGAATTTCCTTTTCAGGTTTTGCAGATTGCACATTTTTAAGTCGAAAAAATGAAAAAGCTCCGTATCGTGAGGGGGGGGGGGAGGCACCCCCGGCTCGGTCGCTACACTCCCTCAGGATTGGTCGCTTCGCTCCTCGCAAAGATTGTGCCCCCCCCAATATTTTGGCTCATTACGCCACTGGCACTATTCAAAGAAGAGAAAAACCATTGTAAATCTATTTCAAGGGGGGGGGGGGGGGATCATTAGAATCTTTTGCCAAAATTTAAAGCGCAAACTCACAAATGAGTGCACACACAGCTTCACCCAGCCGCATACAATAACCTCTTGTCCTATTTTTTGTTTTCAATAGAATTTCAAATAGAAATTTTACTACTATAATTATTGTTCCTGACAGACTTCTAAAAAAATTTCAACTGATTAATAATCAAAATATTATTTCTTCTTTGGAGAAGGGAAGTATATATTTGTACATGCCATCCGGATCCCCCCTCTCTAAAAAGTGAGGGGGGATATATACCCCATCCCCCTCCCCCCCCCCCCCCCCCCCCCCCCCCCCCCGGGATTTACGCCAATGGGGAAGCCATGGTGTAACGGTACACCTGTACATCCAAATTATGTAGCTATATCCAGGGAAAAAAAATACACGGGGGCTCGGGGCGAATTTGCCCCCGAAACGCCAAAAAGAGCCCTGGAAAACTAAAAAAACAGCCCCCGAAATGCTCATAGAGTCCAATGTAAACTGTAATACAATGTAAAAAAATTTAGGTGAGTGGGCTCAAAAAGTAGCCCCGGAAAAAAAAATTATTTTTTTCCCCTTGCTATATCAGAAGCAGGAGGACACACCCAAATGTTACAGTGGTTCTGTTTGCGTATACCCTCCTAGGCTTAGGTGATGCCAAAAACTTATGAAGTGAACAGACAATTCACAAGGGGGTAATCAGCTCAGTCCTGAGTAAATGGGTCTTACCGAAGAACTTCTCCTCCCTCGCTGAAGAAGAAACCAAATCGGTCTATCTCCGCAGCAACCTTCTTCTTCAGAATATGAAGGTTATCAATCTTTCCTCGGCACATCTGGTGGTAGTCGAACAGAATGTGAGGAGTGTCTTGGACGTGAGATGATGCTTTCAGGTGGTTCTAAATAAAGAGTAGGGAGAGAATTTTAATATATTAAGGTTATTAGTCTTTCCTCAGCATATCTAATGGTAGTCAAACAGAATGTGAGAAATGTTTTGGACGTGAGATGATGCTTTTAGGTGGTTCTACATGTGAATAAATAGAGAGTGAGAGAGAGAGAGAGAGAATTTTAATATATAAGGTTATCATCTGATGGTAAGTCTAACAAAATGAGAGAAAGAAAGACAGTGATTAGTATGTGTCCTGTAATAAAAACTGAGTTTGTTCATATGGCTGTAAAAAAAGAGAGAGAGAGAGAGAGAGAATGAAAGTACATGAAGGTTAAAATGGTTCTCGAGAGAAAGGGAGGAGAAACAGAGATTGATAAGGTCCTGAAAGAAATTGTTATGAAGGGTATCTTTCTCCCTCGGAACATCTGATGGTAGTCACATAGAATGAGCGAAGTGTTATGTACATGATGCAAAACTTTGAGGTGGTTCTCGATTGAGAGAGAGAGAGAGAGAAAGAGAGAGAAAGGAGGGAGAGAGAGAAAAGGAGAGAGAGAGTTAGATATCCTATAACTTCCTCTATACTTTACCTGGAATGACTTGCTAAGCATGTCTTCTCCTTCCTTACTGCCCAAGAGGTTGACGATGACCTGATCTCCATAGTGAGCCTTCAACATTGTTAGATGTCTGGGAGAATGGAGGAGAAATAATCATTTTAAAATGCAAGAAAAAGCTGTATCACTCAAGGAAGGCTAGAAATTTGATGTGCTTTATTATCATTGTTTGTATCATTACTATTGTCATCATCCCCACCAATGGTACCATGACTGCTACCATCTTAAATAAAATTGCCATCACCACCACTACCACCATCATCACCATCATTCTCCTCCTCACAACTATCATCATCTCCACCAACACTACCTTCACCATTACCATCACCATTATCACCACCACCACCTCCACCATCACCACCACCATCATCATCTTCACCATCACCTCCACCACAAACAAAATCATCAAAACCACCATCACCATCATCATCATCACCATCACCAATGCCATCATCATCACAACCACTACCATCATTGCATCATCATCATCATCATCACCACCACACCATCCTCATCATTGTTGTTATCACCATCAAAAAACACCACTAAAAAAAAACACCACTAAAACCACCACCTTCACCTTCACCACCAGCATCATCATCATCCTCATCACTGTTGTTGTAATCATCAAAAAAGCACCACTAAAAACACCACCTTCACCACCACCACCATCATCATCATCATCACCATATTCACCATGCCCACCCACCTGTCAAAGGCGGGAGCGGAAGCTTCAAAGCCTCTTGACATCTTGACACGGTGAACTCCAACCTGTATCCCGGGCTGCTCCCAGAACAATGGGACAGATCCTCTCGTCTGAATGAAAGATGAGACCTTATCATCCAAGAATATCACCTGAAAAATAAAAAGGAGAATGAGATGGAATTGGGATTTGAGTCCAGACACTAGGAAAATTTACAGCTGTCTCACACTTTGCACTTTGACGTTAAGAAACACCATTCTATGCAACAATTCAGCACAAGTTAGAATGAATACCTACTATTCATGGTAATGGAATTTTTTGAAGATTCATGGAAGGCTAATTTATAGTTTAAAATGGAGACACAAGAATTTGTCTAAAAGAGCATCATCAACGCATCTGACCTGTTCTGTTTCACAGAAGTTGGCTACATGACCATCATCGTTTGTCCCTCTCACGTTGAATCTGGTTCCGGCCCTCTCACAGCTCAGCCTGGATATGATACAAGCCTTGGCCTGCCTGGTACCACAGTACACCGTACGTATCTCGACCCCTCCACACATGGTCTTCAGTAACCAGTCGGAGCAGTTCACATCGAACCGCTGTAAGTGGAGGTGTAATGACCGATTCCTGGAAGAAAAGAATTTTTTTTTTACTGAATTAGATGAATAAAGACAATTTTGGGGGTGATGTGTATTGCTACATACAGCCATCTTCATCGTAAGTAACTTTAAGAATAATCTGTGCTGTGGGCTTCCTAAGAAATAAATCTGGGTGATATTCTGGAAAAGATGATCTTTCAAGTCAGGGAAAAGGTGTTACTTGTCATAATAAACTTAAATTGCGCAGAAGAAACTGATGAATTTTCATTTTTTTTACAATAAACATCATTTTACTAACATGTCATACACTGTACATGTATAACATCATTTTCAGAATCCTACAAAAAGATTTGAGTAGCATGTTGCGGATGTTGACATGAAAGGTCAGCGAGAGATAAATTGTACTTATATTAAGTCACGCATGGGTTAACCCATTCGTGACAGAGGTCCACATTTTGTGGTTTGGCCTAATATCTTTTGATGCAAAGCCCAAAAAATCATACCAAATACATGAGCAGAAAGAGCAAAAAATTCTACACAAAGTGTGCACATTTTGGTTGCGTCAATATTCGTTGTTTGATGCTGAAAATTTTTTAAAGGAAAATAAGCATGAAAATCCTTAAATTGGCAGTGCGATGGAAAGTTTAAAATCACAGATTTTCCCTGCAAATTGGCAACTTTTTGACTTCTCATCATAATTTCTGTCAATTTATATTCATTTCAGGTACATGACATTTTATAAGAAAATATAGCAATAAAATAAAAATGTTGGTGTTGCCAATTTGAAGAATAAAAACTGATCAAATTAGGCATTAGATAATTCCTGTCACGAATGGGTTAATAAGCAAAAATAAATTTACATCAAAAGATAAACATGCTTTTCATGCACAAACCCATACCAGAAGAATCTGTTATCGGTCACATGATCCTGCTTCTGCCGTTGGGCACACAGGCTGAGATCGAATCTCGACGTCGTCGACGCCGACCACGAGAAGTAGAAGGTGCCGGAATTGAGAAGCTTTCGGACCTCCGCGATGCGATCATCGTCGCTAGAGTTGTTCCGCAAAGAGATAAAGAGCGTGGATGTGACACGGAAAATTTCCGATTCTTGGACCTTGCCAACTGATGAGCAACCAGTGACAAGAACAAGAAAGAGGAGAGATTCATCGGCTAAGAAGTCAAAGGAATAAGAAATGAATATTGATTGTGATTAATAATAATAACAAGAACAATATTCACAATAACAATTATATTGGCAATAACAATAAAGATAATGATGATAATAATAATAAAGATAATGATGATAATAATAATAACAATGATAGATACAGTATTGCTCAGAATAAAGTAGACACATTACCGCCCTGTAACGCGGCGATCAATGTGAAATCGGGTCACGCAGTAATACCACGAGCAGATTCCCTTCGGCGGTAATCCGAATTCATATGCGTGACTAGCCACCTGACAAAAAATTACCACGAGATTTTATAGGAAAATCTCATAAACTAGTATTACCGCGGTAAATTAACGCAACCTCCGCCGATCGAGGGACGGCCGTTCCTTTTTGAGAGGAACAATTTTTTGTGAAGAGGCATTGATTTGATAACAAAGTGTCTCGCGGTCATTGCGTGACCCTTCGGTAGGGTGTATACTTTATTCCGAGCAATACTGTATAATCCTAATAATAATGCTAATAATGATAATAACAGTAATCATATTAATAGAAAATATAACCGGTTTCTTACATAGTGCCGTCACAGTATAACATGACAAAGTGCTGACAGTATTATTATTATTATTATCACCCCGGTCAATGGATTCAATTCCTATTCTTCATATGCACATTGAATTGAAGCATTCCAGCCATTGCCCTTTTTGAGGGTGCACATGCCATCCCATCACAATGACCTTTGCAGTCTACCGGGTACACGATTAGCACCTGGATGAGAGTGGCAAACACGGATTTATGTATTGCCAAAAGACGTTAGTGCCAAGCTGGGATTCGAACCCTCAACCAGCAAAACCTTCTTCTCTTTTCTTTTGCATGCTTGCCATGAATAACAGGATTTTTTTTTCTGCTTGTCAGCACATTTCAGCACCAGTATCCACAGACATATTATAAATTTACTACAGGTAACAGGATTATCACAAAAAGAATTGAGCTACTAAATGAGGTTGTTTCCTTTTATGAAAGTTATATGCTAGTAAAATGGTACAAAAAGAAGAGGTAGAAAGATATTTTGAAACTTCTTTAGTAAATAAGTTAAATGAAAAAGAGAAACAAAATTGTGAAGGACTGTTAACCTATTCAGAATGTCGAAAAGCTGCTTTTAAAATGAGCAGAAATAAGGCTCCGGGAGGAGACGGTTTATCTATAGAGTTCTACCAAGAATTCTGGAATGATATTGAGTTTATGTTTGTTAATGCGCTAAATGAAAATTTCAATAATAAGATCATGTCAAAAATTCAACGTTTAGGAGTTATTACATTAATTCACAAAAAAGGAGAGTTGGAAGATTTAAATAACTGGAGGCCAAAAACTCTGCTGAATTATGATTATAAAAATAATGGCCTCTGCCTTGGCAAATAGGTTACATAAAGTGATTCCAAAACTTGTACATGAAAATCAGGTTGGTTATATCAAAAACAGAATGAGTAGTTTTAATATTAGACTCACACAAGATGTTTTTGAATACATGAAAAAGCAAAATTTAGAAGGGGCATTAATGCTGGTTGATTTTCGAAAGGCATTCGATACCGCTGAATTGATTTTATTGAATATTGTTTGCTCAATTTCAATTTCGGTGAAGACTTTCGTTGTTGGATTAAACTGATGTATGAAAAAGTGGAGAGTTCAGTACTAATTAATGGTAGGAGAACAAAAACATTTCGGATCTGTAGAGGCATTAGACAAGGCTGCCCTCTGTCGGCCATGTTGTTTATTTTAGTGGTAGAAATTTTAGCAGACAGAATTAGAAAAAATGATAAAATTAAGGTGTTTTGTTAGGAAACAACAGTGACACAAAAGAATTAAAAATCCTGCAATATGCAGACGATACATCTGTGTTTTTCAGAGAAAAGTCTTCCATGAAATACATTTTGGAAGAATTAGATCAATTTGGAAATGTTGCTGGCCCAGTGGTTAATAAAGACCAAACAATACTGAAATGGTTAGGCTCCACAAAGAATTATTGGAACTTTGAAAATTTTGGGTTACATTGGCCAAATGGCTGTATTAAATACTTGGGAGTTCACATAGATAATGATTTAGACTTGGTTGTGAAACTGAATTGGGAAACAAAGCTACAAAAGATACAGAGAATCGTATATAATTGGAGGAGGAGAAATCTTACAATTGTTGGTAGAGTCCTTATAATTAAGACATTACTTGTTAGTCAAATAGTTCACCTGATTATGTTTTGCTCAGTACCCAATTATGTTGTCAAGAAATTAGAAAAGATAACTTATCAATTTCTGTAGAATTCAAAAGTTGACAAAGTGAAAAGAACAATGATTGTCAGAGATTACGAGGATGGTGGCATACGAATGATTGATATTCAGAAACTGATACAGAGTTTTAGATTGAAGTGGTTGGCGAGAATAGTTTATGACACACATGGATACTGGAAGGATTTTGCATTAATATACTTTCAAACACTTGCAGGTCTCAAACTCCTTTTAAATTGCACTTTTGATCAATACATGATAGAAAAATGTCTTGTTAACAAACTGCCAAGGTTTTATGTAGAAATGATAAAAGCGTGGTCATATTTAAAAGGAAATATCAAAAAGGACGATATTCATTCAAATAATCAGATTTTATGGTATAACAAATATATCGTTCATGATAATCAACCACTTTTCTACAAAGATTGGTACTCAAGTAATATAATTTTTTGAAAGATATTTGTATTGAAGGTAAATTTAGATCTCTTTCAAAATTGAAAGAAAACTTTCAAGCTGAAAAAACAAAGGTGAGAGTCCTATTTGATTATTCCAAATTACAAAAGGCAGTACCGAAAGTTTGGATGAATAATGTAAAGGAAACCAGTTTGTTAGAAATTCCACAAATACCAGCGCGTCAAAAAGAAAAAGAATTGAAGTTTTGTTCCAGTAAAGTGTTTTATCATATCTTATTAACATATGAAAGAAGTAGTGATGGTCCATCATGCTGGACAAACTTAACTGATGATTACATAAATTGGAAAAATATCTTTCAAAGAAACCTGGAAAATACAAAAGAAAACAAATTGAAACAGTTTAATTTCAAAATGCTGTATAACTTGATTCCTACTAGAAGGACGTTGTTTTTATGGCAACTTAGCAATTCTGATAAGTGTGAAGCTTGCACAGAAGACCTACTTCATGTTTTGTTGAAATGCAAAATGAAATTCCTTTTTTTGATAATCTATTCATGATGGTTAAGAATGTTTGTAACGTAGAACTTTGCTTTGACATTAATACTTTGTTGAAAAATTATCAAGAAAAAAGTATTGATGATATCATGTCTATTGCTTTCTGGAGCATATACAAAATGTTGATTCTAAGGAACGAAAAGGGAACAGGTGAAAGGAAGAAAAGACTGTGGATTACTTTTTTGAAGGAACTTAAAATACGAATCGATAACAATAATGCTCTTGCGAAAATGGGAAAACGAAAAAATGTACAATTTGCCTGAAACGTTGAAACTGTATTTGTAGAGTGTTATATGGCTTTGTAACCGAATGTGAGATTTTTGTTGGAAAATAAATGCACCTGTAAAGGGTGAAAAAAAAAAAAATTTACTAGACGAAAAGCAGCACGCACGGATATCACTACGTGAATGGCATTAGTCCCCGCCTCTTTTGGATCATTTGTAGGGGCTGATAAGCACCCGTTAACGCCATGATATAACACTGTTGCATTATTCATATCTATTGTGCATATCAGTTCTATTGTGACACTTCGATTCAATGCGCATTTGTCACGCATTTATTATGCATTAAATGCGAATGCAGTAAGCTGATGCGTGTTATGTTTCATAACATGTAAAAACAAATGCTACATGTACTAGTTGGAAGCATCTTACAAAAAGAATTATTCATTTTTGATCATAAATGTTGATGGATGCTAAGGCAGGCCTTCTAATGGATCTGGACAAAATGGCAGAGCTTTAGGGGCCTGCCAGTATCCCTCCCAAAACATAAAATTGACTGACTCCCCTGCCTTATTACCTGAATACAGAGCTAGATGTCTCTTGGTGATTTGTACAATTTAAAATGAAGTTGATGAATTCTTACCAACACTCAACCTAAGAGCTCCTAGACATCCATATGCATCAGTCATCTTCTGATACTGCTTCCTCAAGCTCTCAGTCTCAGCAGTGCCTGTCAGAAAAAGGAAACATGTAGACAACCATTTTCACAAAATATTTCTTTGGTCAATGGTACGGTTACTTAGCTCTCTTCTGGGCAGAATTTAGGCTATGACTTGTCCTAAATTACAATGTCATTTTTATTATAGACTTCCCCATACCACATGATTATTTCTGTCTAACTCAGTACAAAAATAATAAGAGTTCAAGACAAAACCAAAGACAGGCAAAACTGATGAAGTTCACACCCCTCCATTACTTGAAAAATATACTGCTGATTTCATCAAATTTTCAAAGCCGGAATGATACAAATTTGCTTACCAGTCGGGGAGGGGGGGGGGGGGGATTGAAATCAAGGGACAGCTGGGAACAAGTTGAATTTGACCACTGACGATGACTTCAAAACTCCAATTTGGCTCGTACATCAGGCATGTCAGGGTTTTAACTCACACCACTGTCATGACTGTTAGTTACTATCGTTAGTACATGTACAGTGGTACGATTGGTTTAGACCAACTTTGAGCAGACATTGGAGTTTCAAAGTTAATGATGAATTTGAATGTTCCTATGCCTGGCAAATGGTCCCTTGATTTTAAACTTGCTCCCCACGCCCCCCATGCGCCCCCCCCCCCCCATTCATTCTGTGAAAATATTTTGATCAAAATCAGAGGAGAGTCTAACTAAACTTGTTAGAAAAAAAGGTAGGATATCAGGCGAACCCGGAGAATAGGGGACCAAAGGCGCGCGCATATTCATTTGTGTGCAAGCAAATGCAGCCCAGTGGCAGCGGCGACGGGGACGATCTGCACAAGATTCAGCAATGAAAATTTGTGAGTTTGAGAACATTTACTGGCCAAAATCAAAATGATTTTCATCACATAACCAAAAATATGAAAGCTAAGAGGACAATGTAATATATTAGAACATAATTACCTGATTAAAACATATTTTAAAGTCATTCTGAACTCGATTATGGACTTGTCACATACATGTACCCCGACTCTCTGCTGTCTCTACCGATCTCTGCACTGTACGAATGGCATGCACACGCGTTCCGGTCCCCTATTCCCCAGGTTTGCCGGATATCATTCCAAGACCAAGTCATATTCCTATCCTACAATACATGTCCTACATCATAAGTTTGGGCAGCTGTCGCAAAAGGAATCTTCCCAAATCGGAGACAGGGATATGTTTTTCAAGTGATGGAGGGGTGTGAAATCCTTCAGTATTACCAAAAGCCATGGGCATGGCAAATAGCCAAAACTACAGCAAGGCAGAAGCAAGCGAACCGAGGGGAAGCTCATCATGCAAGTCCCGGTGCCCGGGCTAACTTTACACCCCGTAGGCCGTTACCCACGGCTTAGCTACGGGGCAGTGGCCGCACATATACGATATTGTCGATGTTTCGTTTACACTTACTTAGCACAGCGACTGCATCCGACTCGAAAAGAAGTGTCTCCGCTTTATTTCTTGCTTCAAGAATCACAGAATAGGGCGGTCCAACTTTGTGATAAACCCTGAACGATTTTCCCATGGTAGTGGCCATAGCTGAAATCGAATTATTAAGCAAAATTCGAGCAAATTTCTTTCTCCGAGGGGGTGGGCTTCGTACCGGAAGATTGAAAGAAATTGCATCAAGAGATAGCTCTCTCGTATGCAGCTAGCCAAGGAGTACTAACTCTCGACATACTTCCGTAGTACTCCCGTAATTCTTTAGTTCGATAGTCCATGCTTGTAGTGGTCATAGTGCACACAGTGGCGTTATGAGCGAAAACTTGGAGGGGGGGGGGGGGGGGGGGGTGGGGGAGGAATACAGAAAAAGTTTTTTTTTAGGGTTAGGGTTTAGGGTTAGGGTTAAGATTTTAGGATTAGGTTTAGGGTTTAGGATTAGGGTTAGGGTAGGGTTTAGGATTAGGGTTAGGGTTAGGATGTGGTGGGGCCTATATCACGAGTATGCCTGTTATTTCAGCGACATTTGTAAACAACTTATATGCCGGAATTAGAAATAAACCAAGTCGGAAGTTATTTGGGGGCAACTGCCCCTTAAGCTCCCCCCCCCCCCCCCATCTGTACGCCAGTGCTGCGGTGTGCGGTTAATGGCCAAGTTCAACCGTTAAAAATGTTGGAGATTGATATCATGGTCCCTCTTTTCAAATTTGGCTTTGTACAATGATTCAAGAGTACACCGTCCTAAATTATTTCAAAGGAAACTCCGTGGCGGAAATCCACCGGGGAGTGTCCCCCACGAATTTTATTTGAAAAGGGTGGGGGTCAAAAAGAAATCAGAAAAAAAAAATGTTACCCATCCACCTCTCGCTAGAAAATTCGTGAGGGTATACAGGGGGACACAAAAATCAAATGTCATCACACCCCACTTGTTTTGCCTTTTGTTTGGTTGTTGTTATTGCTGATACTGCTGCTGTTATGAATGTTGACGTTGTTTAGCTGTCTTGCCTGCTTGATTGTGTAGTGGTTTTGTCGTAGAATGACACTTTTCCTAATAGAATCATAGGCCTCATTATGAAATTGAATTTTGACTTAACAATAAAACGGACGGACTTTGTGAACTTCCACCACAAAACCACCAATAAGTCGATCGGAAATTGGACATTTTTACATTTCAACATATAGTTTGAAAGCTTGGGCTCAAATGCGGATTAATGTCGAAACCAAATGGCCATGGGATTGATAAATGTTCACTCTGACTCATCAGGGAAGAAAATACAAGTCATGTTCCAAAAATGGAGAAATTCACTTTTTACAAACAAAAGGACACTTAAGATTAAAAACAACTTTGATCAAAAAGGAAAAGGACAATTAAGGACAAGGGGCACTGACATGTATTCAGAACTGAAAAAGACACTCGAAAGAGCCTTTAGTCCTTTCATTTGGAAAAAAAGTAAAAAAAAAAAATGAGAATGGCATTTTTATAGAATAAAACACAAAGAAGCACACACGGGTTCTTAAGTGTGTGTGTGTGTGTGTGTGGGGGGGGGGGACACTTTGCCCCAAACCCCACGGTATAGCGCCAACTCTGCATGCTGTCCGAACGGCCCCTTTAGGTCTAAACTGTGTACATGGTGTAAGGATCTGCTTTCTGGGGGCGGTTTATTACCGGTAATTATTTATTATTATTTTGTATATTGTTTTAACTGGACCCATGGAAGACCAGCACCAACAATATATTTGCAGCTGAAATAGGCTACCAGCCGTATTTTATTTCTGTATATTTACTTTGTATGTATTCTAAATGATTTTATTACACGGAAATAATAACAATAACAAACAACAACAACAACAGCCGGTGGATAATAGTGGATAATATTGTCCCGGGGGTTAGTGTCGTAGGGGTAATTGTACTGTCTGGCGAATAAAATGATTTTTCCCATAAGAGATGCAGTATTCCTCAATGCTTCCCCCCCCCCCCCCGGGAATCCAATGAGCACTCACCCAAATATGTACTCATACACGGAAATTAAAAAAAAAAACAACATTCAACAATGATTCAATAATAATGATTTCGATTTTAATATAATTCAATTTTAAACCTGCATGTTTCGCACAGAAATCAATCAATAAATCAATCAGTATACAAATCATACATTGCAAAACAATTTATATCAATTGCGATAAAATAGCAACAGGAGAATGTATAACAGCAAGACAAAAACAAATACAATTATAGTGATTCAGTGATTTAGTGATAGTGGAAAGGTCGAGCTTAAAGTGAAACAGGGCTTTTTGTACAGAATGAACAACTTAGCAAAAGAATCTGTAAAACCATTTTCGAAATTCTGATGACCGCCGCAAGCTTCCGTCTTCCCATCTGCATATTTTCATCAGCATCAATCGCTTTCCGTCACCCGGAGCAAACAAGTTTTCGTTCACTCTGCATGCAGAGAAACTGAGCCATGCATAGCAATACACGGTGTTGAAGACTTAAGTGTTTGAGGTGTTTTACCTTGTATCTTGATTTGAAATACTAAGTAACATGCAATGTGAGATTCCTTTTACTGACATTGCTTAACTCTTTTGCACTAAATTACTATTCTAAATCAATTTCTGTGACCCTTTAATATAGAATCTGTTTTCTTATTTAGTCCTTCCTTACAAGAACAAGTTCGAACACGACACGATTTTAAGTAAATGTGAAATACATTTTGTTATATCTCATTGCTATCATCTCGAATGACCTTGAAGAATATTGTTATTTGCTGGCAATATTTGAAGAATTCTGTCTTCTTATACAATTATACAAAGAAATCACGACACTTTTCTCAGAGTCTGAAACTGAAACATGAATTACGTAATCTACAAAATAATGGAACCGTGTCACACATATACATATCTTTTATTTCATGCACGAAATAACAATTAAGAGAATTATACTTTTTGAAGCTTACAGTTATGATAATTCCCTTTCCTAGGGTGCGAAAAGAGTTGATTTCGTTTTTTCTTTAAGTTACGACAAAATGCAACTTTTTATGGAGTCTTGAGGGTACAGAAACTGTATTCAACTCAGTGCCGCGGAATAAGTCAATGCTTTACTTGATATTTTTTTCTTGGCTGTATATGGCTTGATTCGTATTAATGATTTAAGCAGTTTACTTTAATCATAAACTCCATTCAAAATAATTCACAAAAAGGTGTCGCATTGTACTTGGTTATAAAATTTAATAGAGCGCAATGCCATGACTGCTACTTATGAAAATTACTGTCTAATCAAATCTTCCAAATATCTGGCGTGCCATGAGTCTGTTAGGGAGCTATCTTAGATTTAGATTAAAAATACTTAGCAAAAGATTCAATTGAACACTGAAAGTGGATAAGCATTTTTACTTACGCCTAAAACTGAGTAAAACGATATTATTTAAGTATGGACTTGTATACCGCTCCAGGCATGCACCTCCATGGGGGGGGGGGGGGGGGGGGGGGGGGGGGGGGGGGGGGAGACTGGCATGCATTCTTTATGCCTTTTGGTTGTTGTCGGGTTGCTCCACAGGTGGAAACTGCACTTGGCCTTGACCAGCTACGTAGTAACCGGGCGGAGCAACGAGGGTGTGGGGTTGGGATGGGGGCGGGGCCGGGTTTGAAGCTTGCATCTGGCTGCCAGCAGGCATCACAATGAAAGAAGCTTGTCCGTGATTGGTGGGTGCAGGCGCTGGCATGGCAACTTGTTGGAACTGCGTCATGGGGGCGGGGCCTTGTTGTACGATGTACATGCCGGCTAGGTTGGAAAATTGGAAATCGGGAAGGGGGACAAAAAAGTAAGTGGATTATAAAAAGAAAACCCCCAAAAAACAACAACAAAAAAAGCAAACAAGGAAAAAAGTCACAAATTTACGACATGTTATAAAATTAACAGAAATGAATTAATTTACTCCGAACAAATCATAAAGAACAAAATTAAGAAGGTAATTTCAAAATTTGTCATATCTTGCACAATCTTTATTCTAAATTTATGTTTAACTACCAATACACGGTATGGTTATCACATAGCATTTCAACCTACTTCGTTTCCAGCTTCTATTATAATATTATGTGTTTATGTATCCCTGATGTATCTCTTTAGATTTTTTTTTTTTTTTGGTAGTATTAAATTATTTCCTTAAATGCAGTTGTTAAAGATACGATGTGTTGTGACGTAATAATATGAAATTATTGTTTACGTTAGCAGAGCAGCCTTGTAGGCTGCCACCGACGATGAAAATGTACCATAAATGAAATGGAAACTATACTAGTTGTTAAAGAAGCATCTGACACTTTTGATCGTTAATAACACAAAAGTTAAAACTTGTAAAAAGACCGAGATTTTCACAGTGTCAAGTTGTAGGGTATCAAATCTATTCGGACTAAGTTTTTTGAATTTCCCGGCTGTAATATTCTTAAAATCATGCTCTGAATATAAACTGATTAGATTTTAATTTTTTGAGAAACAAGAGAAGCTTATTACAGTAGCTTTTAATAATAGCTTATAGAGCAAATAGGCCTACCTTGTTGTTGGCCAGTTGGTGCAAATGTAGGCCCTTGTGGCTGAAAGATGGCCTGACAAGAAAGAAAGAAAGACAAAAAAGCTGATTGACCTAAGTCTGCATTTCATTCAGTTTAATCACATTTACAGCAGCATCTTCTTAAACAACTCAAGGTTAAGAAATATACCATTTGCGGTTATATTCAGGTTCACCAATTTTTTTCAACCTAATCATTGACGAACCATGACAATCGCCAATGTAGGACCAGGCATGGCGAATATCCACGACGGTGAAAAAAACTTCGGGCATTGATTGATGCCTTCATCCATGATGATGATTTCCTATATCAGGGGCGTCAATCTGTTTTATATTTTTGGGGAGACGCTGCAAAAATTTCGCTGACAAGTAAAAAAAAAGGGGGGGCTTAAAATTTGGGGGACATACCCCTAAATTTGCTGAGAAGAAAAAAAAAGAGAAAAAAAAGGTGCTCAGCCTAAAACTGGGGAAGGACATACCCTATTTTGTTCCCAACCTTTTCTTTTTTTTTTTGGGGGGGGGTGTCCTCCTGTCCCAATTGACGCCCATGGCCATGCAAATTCCTAACTTTGGCAAGGTCGATACACAACCATGACCCTCACTCAACTAGGCCTAACTATTGAATTGCAGCGGGAAACTGTGTTTGAGGAAATCAAGCTCAATCCTATAGGGCCCTATAGGGCTTCGATTATTTTACTGAATAATTAATTCATTATTTGTTCATTTATTTTTTTTTTTATTTTTTTTTTTATTTATTTATTTATTTATTTATTTATTTACTTATTTATTTATTTATTTATTCATTCATTCATTCATCTACAAATATATTTATTCATCTTATTTTAGATATTCATTTATTTTTCATACATTTTATTCATTCGTTCATTTATTTCCTTTAGGATGAGAAGAAAAACAACCAATGGCAGAGAATTTCATGAATTTTACTTAGCTCTTATTTGTCACATCATAATCAATATTGAAAGTTCGACAAACACACACGCACCCACCCTCACACACACGAATGAAGACAGAAAAGGGCATACCGTGACAGGTTGAGGAGGTGGAGTGCAACACTGGCTGCAGCCGTTACCGTTGCAGCAACATTGCTTGCAACAACTCTCACAACCCTTGCACGAAGCACAACATCCGAACGAAGCTGCGACGATACTCGTAATGAATAAGAAGAAACCCGTAAAGGAGATCAGCCCGTCGAATGTCTGTCTTGCGGCCTATGGGTACAATTGATATCAATTTTTAGAATGTACAAGAGGGCCTAATTTTTTAAGTACCAAAATGTTTATGGCAACATTTGTAAGCAAACGACAAATATGATAAAACTTATGATGATAACATAATAATGATGATAACGACAATAATATTAATGACAATAATAATGATGATAACGATAATAATAATAAAAATTCCAAAGGAAATTTCTTTTTTTTTTTTATTGTTTCTCGTATGTTTATTTGTTTGGTTGTTTTGGTGTTTTGGTGTTTTGTTTTGCTTTTTGTTTTTTGTTTCGCTATGGTTGCTTTTTTTGTTAATTTTATTCTTCTATAGCCATATCATATCAGAAAACGTAGGAATAATATATGCCCCAGTTGTGTCCGACTGAAAACATTGGGGTTTTTTTTCCAGCTGGGGGAGGGGGTGATCAATTTTAGATATTAGCGAAACGCCCTCCACATTAAAAAAAAAATAAATAGCGTAACTTGCCTCTGATTTAGCGCAGTTTGGGATCCAAGTGTAATAGCCCCCAGGTTGGCAGTTCCATTCGTAGTAATGTCCATAGTGCCATTGGCCTTCATCCTCCAACACGGCGGCAAAGATGTGCATCTCAAAGAGAGCGAAACCCATGAAACACGCGAAGATAGACAAAGTCAGGTACGCACGGGCCTAGGAAAGCAATAATAAAATTGAACACAAATTATGTTTACAATATCATTATTATTTGAGGGATCCACACTCTACAAGCACTGCCTTTTAGTGGATCCCTCCATTTCCATAAGAGCTTATACTGTATCTATTCTTTTGTAGATTTACTTTGTTTCACATTTCAAATTATGTAAACGTATCCTGTATTGTAAAAATAAAAATAATAAAATAACCACATTGGCCCGAGGTCATAAATTTGATTTCCACCATATCTGTGGTCTATATCAACGCATCTAAAGGAGGAATTCTACAAATTTGATAGTTTCGCACCAGCCAATGGAATACAATTTTCTGGAAACTAAGTTTAAATAAAACATTTTTAAAGTTTTGACCAGTGAGAGGACTTGGATATATGCTTCTTCATCTATATGTTCTACAAATCCCATGGGACCATCTAAGGATCGTGAAAAAGGACTCACTTCCACCTCCCTGGGCAGAGTGGAATTCCGTTTTTTACCTATACTAAATCGTTCAATGATTTAATTGAACGATGGAAATGCAATTAACTACAAGAGAATTCTACTGAAAAAAATGGTGTTCATCCAATTTTGAGTACAATCGATCGTTCACAACGTGACCAGGGTGCCGTTGCATATAGTAACTTTGCCATTAAGGGTAACTTTCATGGAATACTGGATTTGATTGGCTGTTGAGTAACGTTACCATGGTAGATACCATTGATGGCAAAGTTAATATAATAGCAAGTTTTTTTTATGTAACGGCACCCAGGGCTGCGTTTCTCGAAACCGTAAGTTCATGGAGATTCCGTTGAAACGCGTGTTGGTATAAATCTGCAACACATGTTTGAATGACGGTTTCATTAAACACAGCCCAGGGAGCATCTTCTCAATCATGATGGTTACATATTTACTCCTTTCGCTCCCCCCACACCCCTCCCAACTGTTTCTCGAGAAAAGTGACGAGTGGTTACCAAACACTTGCTTCCTTTCGAAGCTGCCAGAATGCCAATCACTCCAGTCAGCATGAATATCTGAGATATGAGAACAGTCAGGGCAAACATAATGTAGTTATCACGGATAACCTCAACAAGAATCGATCTAATTTCATGTTTAAAAAGCCGTTAGTACATTTGAAAATACGGAAAACTTGAAAAGAAAATATTATAGAAAGTATAGCTCATCATTATTATTAGACACACACTTACCGACTCTAGTACATCGGATTTAGGTAAATGCGATAGTTTGATAGCCTGGTTAGTATTATGTAGACCAATATCTGATCATGTGGCATGACCAATCACTGATTGAGAAATCTCCTGTATAGTTATAGTTTATTATCAATATTCCTTCTAAATGAATTTAGCATAGGTGACTGTGTTAGTTTTATAGTATTACAAAACACGTTAAATGAATTATAGTACAAAATCTACAGCATATAAAATAGTAAACTATGGTGTCATCACGTGAAGCGTCCTTGACCAATCACTGAACGAGAAAATGTTCTATTTGATAAGATTCCTTACCACTATTCCACTCCAGATGGCAGTAGCAAAATAGGACCAGAAGGCCATTAAGATGATGGCTACTATTCCCATGGCAACGAGCAAACATCCTCCAACTACCTGTATGATAGCTGTCTTCTGCATTGATGAGATTTTAAAAAACAAATCACACATTATATTGATAATATTTCACTGAACAATTTTGTATTGATCTGTGTTTTATTTCTTATTTCTCCTCCTCTTTCCCTTGTCTGTATAAGCTTTTTCTTCTCCCTTTTCTTCTTCTTCTTCTTCTTCTTCTTCTTCTTTGAATTTCCTTCTTGTCTTTCACGTTCCTTCTTCTTCTTCTCTCTCTCTCGCTCTCTGCGTCCCTTTACCCCCTTTCCTTCTTTCTCTGTTAATTTCTTTTCTCTTTCTCGTTCATGATTATGTTTATAATTATTCATGTTTATTTATGTTATGGAATGGTATTTTACATGTTCACAATTTAATTACTGTTTATCATTATCATTGTATGTCATGTTTTTTCGATATTTTGTTCACTTGACTTTTCAGTCTTCGGACTGTTTGTCCAGTTTTTTACCTCAATAAAATCGAATCAATCTATCTATCTATAATAGGCCCAATGACAACAATAGTAAGCATGAATAAAAGAAGAAGGGGGAGAAGGAGAAGAATAAACAGAAGAAGAGGAAGAAGAAGAATCAGAAGATGAGGAAGAAGAAAATAAGGATAAGTGCAGAGTGGCAAACGTGGATTAATTTCCTAAGAAGTACGGTATTGCCATGTTGGGATTCGAACCCTCAGCCCTCCGATGGAGAGTCAGGGAAATGAACCACGACATCCTATCATATTCCTTTGTAGCACAGTATACATATTTTTTTTATTTTTTACAAAATAAGTGTGGATTGTAAAGCCCACCGCACACTATACGATCCTTATGCGATCCGCCTTTGGAAAATTTTGTTGTAAAAGTTTGATCTAAACATTCAAACATGTAAAATCTTTATGATCAAAGTTTCGAATAGTTGTATAAATACTAAAATCGAAATTACGGGCTATTGCGAGCCTCCTGTATAGGAATAAAAGCGAATTCAATTCCGAATCGTGGTGACGTCATAGCAATCTTGGGATTGGCTACGATTTGAAGCCGATTTGGCCTTTACTCCGACCTCAAGGCTTGCAGTTAACCAAAGTTTCGATTTTAGTATTCCTATCAATATTCCGAACTTCAAATAAGATTATTTTACTTGTTCAAGCTTTCACATTTACTGCAAAATGCCATTTGTTCGAAAATCGGGTCGCAGTCGGATCGTATAGTGTGCGGTGGGCTTTACTCTCTTTTTTTTTTTTTTTTTTTTTTAAAGAATAGATTAACTCTTGTTCCGTCAGATTTGTTCGGCTGATATGAAATGAAATTATGATGTAAGTGTGTGGGTATCAATGTGTGCGTTGGGGGGGGGGGGGGTGAGGGCCTTCCGCATTGTGATATACATTACCATGATGAACAGAAGATTATATAGTTTAGCCTATCTTTTTTATAATTTCCGAATGTTTATTTTCCTTTTTATGAGAAAGGCGCAAATATTCTAATTTAGAAATGATAAGCGCCTCTAAACCCCAAAACCAACCAACCATCTTTTATGAGTGAAGGTTTTCTTATTGAAGATTTCACTCGCGAATCAGTCGAAGTTATCATTAAATCCATTTCACTTAATCTCATGGTTTTTTTTTTTTTGGTTTTTTTTAGAAAGCCTTATGAATGAATTGTTGATAAAGTACGTTTTACTTACCTTGATTCGTGTGAAGTAGGAAGAACATGGATCATTTTGCGCTTGAGGGATATCACCATAATGGTATGGCATCAATGGCGATGGGTTAGGGGCCGTCATCCTGCTCTAACTTGGATTGAAAGAGCAATCAGGAGAAACTAGCTCTGAAGGTGACCTAAGTGGGGTCTGAAAAAAAGGATAAAATGTAATCAGTGAAAGTTTGAAGGTACTCATACAAAGAAAACAGAGAGACTTTCAGCAATAGTTTTTCTATAGAGACTTCATTCAAGAGTACAAATCAAAACAAATCAATGTATATACAAGTCCTCATTTGTTTTCATAACATGATTTTTTAAATTAGATGTATATTCACTAATAAATTAGCAAACAAAAAATGAATAGATAAAAAGGAACGAAACCCCTTATACAAGAAAGACAACAGACGTAAAATATTAAAAAACAAACAAAAATTTGCATATATTAGTATTCAAAAGCCTATATAGCATGTTCATTTATGTAGATAAAATGCCTTGCTCAGGAGCATAAGTGCCCCGCCGGGGATCGAACCCTCGACTTTCCCGTCTCCAGTCAAGCGCATTAAGACACTCGACCCCCGCACACACACACCTTTTTTTTAAAAGGCAATTAGTATCGATATGCCTATAACATTTTCATTTATTTGATGTACTACGATAAACGAGCAATGTAGATAAAATGCCTTGCTCAAGGGCATAGTGCCGTGCCGGCGATCGAACCCCCGATCCTCTCGTCTCTAGTCCAGCGCTTTAAACCACTGGACCACGGCACCTCCAAACACACACACTCACACGCACACACCCATCCACCCTCACAAGCACCCATTAGTATCATTCTCTAATGATGTTATCGCGAATTTTGGCGATCAAAGGTTATCCTGCTGCCTGATAAAACTCCCACGTAGCATCCGTTTGATATCAACACCACTGTAATTTAGGGATGTCGCTATGTATTTGTTTTCAATAAAATGGGTCCTTCATCAAGCCGTGTAACAAAGAAGAGCTTTGATTAATAATTAATCTGGAAGTTATATATTTACAGAGAAACATACAACTACCTGATGGAGCATAACGGGCATTTCTCCCAAGCCACACGTAATTATGATCAATTCAAAATAGTTAAAATAGTAATGAATTAATTTACAAACTAAAATTCCTCCCATTAAGCTGCTTCATTTACTAAGCATTGTCCACGGTCGAGCGTTGCATATTTGAATCAGAATAAAGAGGATCTTGGGTATTTGATTTCAGTTCATCGTGACTTGAATCAGAATAGCCTGGTGGTTAAGTCGCTGCCCGGCAAGCAGTACAGATGACAGATTCAAATCCCGCTGGTTCCACTTTTTTCTGACTTGTGAGTTTCATTACAAATCGAGCATACGATCATTAACACTGGGAGTAATGCCTAAAATTTGTTTACAAATCAAAATTCCTCCCATGAAACTTCTTCATTATTTTAACTAAGATTATTGTTTCTTGAATACTTGCTTTTCACATCAACATAATGGTTTTAGCATTATGCCAATCAACCGGTTAGAATATGTCTTCTCTCTTCCTACAGTTGTAAAAAAAATCTCTTTCAGTCGTTCTCACATCACCAATTCGACATTTGAATTTCAGTACTAAAGCAAGTTTTCAATTTGTAAAATAATACTGGAAATGGATTCAATGCCCACCGAACTCATATCACAGTATCATACATGTGCATCAAGATCAGTATCATCAGCATGCATGATTCACGAAATGAACAAAAAGAACCATATTCCTTGGTCGTTGGGATATACTTTTTGGGCTATATAATGGCCATGCAGGTGATTCCTTTCAATAGAAGACCAGCCTTTGAAAGGCCAATGGCCTCTGCTGGCTCCTTAAAGCTTTCGTATTTTTATCAGTGGCGTAACAGCCGGGGGGGCAGGGGGGGCAGAGTGCCCCCCCTGAAGGATTTCAGCGGGAAAATCCACCACACCACCGGGAAAAAATGAAAGGGAGAGAAAAGAAGAAAAAGGAAGGGAGAAAGGGAAAGGAAGAAGAAGAAAGGAAAAGAAAGAAGGAGAAAGGGAAAGAAAGAAGGAGAAAGGGAAGGAAGAAGGACAACGGGAAAGAAAAAGGGAAAAAGGGGAGAAATAAGAAGAGAGAGAGAGAAAAGAGGGAAAGGGAAAAAAGAAAAAAGCAAAGGGAAACAAAAGAAATGAGGGAAAATTGAGTACCCAAACCCCGTAGTTTCCGGGTGCTCCACTCCCTGGACCCCCGCAGTGGCTTTCCCTGTAGACCCCCATCAGGGGCCCTAAGCCAGAACCCTGGGCCCCACCCGCTAAGGGCTTCGCAACAAGCAAATCGCGGTGCGGGCTCACCTCCGCATATTCTATTTCTAGACTCAGATACCGGGAAATTTTCGGCTCTCCCCCCCCCCCCCCCCCCCCACCGATAAAAGGCAGAAAATGTAAGAGGCCAGGAACAGTCAACGAACAGTTATTATTCAAAGAAACGTCAGAGCTGATGGTGATTATTCAAATCACCATCACTGCACCCTCCCCCTAGCATGCCTAGGGAGCGCGCTTGCACTATCGTCCTAAAATGAAATCCTAGCTACACCACTGATTCTAGACTTAATTACCGGGAAATTTTTGGCTATGCAGAGCTCCGCGCTTCGCGCGGGAGGGGGGGAAACTTCCCCCTCCCTGCACCCTCCCCTCTAGGGAGCACTACATTGGCGTAAATTGCGGGGGTGAGGGATTTATCACCCCCCCCCCCTTGGGGAAGAGAGGCGATGGTGTGTACAAATTTACCCCCATGTAGACACACTTTTTAAGGAAGAAAATATGTTTTGATTAATCAGTTAGTAAAAATTCTGAATATCTATCATAAACAACCATCATATTTTAGAATTTCTATTTAAAAATGCTACTGAAAACAAAAAATTTGTTATTTTTGGCTCGTTCGCTTCGCTCGCTCGTAAAAATCTAAGGATTTCCATCCGAAAATGCGATTATAATCGAGAAAAGTGGTTATTTTTGGCTCGCTCGCTTCGCTTTTTTATAATATTTTAGAATTCTTATTTGAAAATGCGATTAAAAACCGGAAAAGTGGTTATTTTCTGCTCGCTCGCTTCGCTCGCTCGCAAAATAGATATAAAAATGTGCGTGAGAGGGAAAAAAATCGTTTAAAAAGTTTTTCCCCCACTCCTCAAATTGGATTTACGCCGGTGGAGCACTACCGTCCTCCTAAAATGCAGTCGTAGCTACGCCACAGATTTTAGACATAGTTACCGGGAAATTTTGGGCTCTGCCCCCCCTGATAATAGGTACCTGTTACGCCCCTGATTTTTATGTATGCATGACCTTTTGTTGTTGAATGTATAAATTGTTAATGTTTTTATGAGAATTTGAAAATAAATAAAATGAAATGAATGAAATGAAATAATGTTGTTGTTTCTTTTCGCATCAGTTGCTTATCAAGCATTTCTCCAGGACACCCAATTTACTTTTACTCTTTCTATCTGCTCATTACAGAGGATTAGATATTCTCTTTAAGAAAAAAGAGTGAAAGCATTCACTCTGTTAGGGGTGAATTTAAGAAAAATGAGTGCATTTAGAGTGAATTAAGAGTAAATTAAGAATAAAAATTGTGATATTCACTCTTTTAGGGGTGACTTCAGAGATCAAGGATTTTGAATAATCCCTGAGGTCACCACTAAAAGAGTGAATAAAGGGTGAACATCACATTTTTACTCTCAATTCACTCTTAATTCACTCTAAATCCACCCCTAGCAGAGTGAATGCGTTCACTCTGTTTTTAAAGAGAGTAACAAATCGTCTTCTATTTAAAGGAACCTCCTGCGTGGCCAAGAACGCGGGATGGACATGATCGATACAAGATTATGAATGCACACACTAAGAAAAAAAAAAGGGTTCAGTTTTGCACCCTAAATATGCAACAATGGCAGCACATTTTTGGGTGCAATCTTGCACCGTACATGAAAAAGGTGCAAAGATACACCTTTTGTACTTGTTTGCACCCGGAAATGCCCGTCTACGCCCTATTTTTCGTTCAAAAATGATGCAAATTTGCTCCCTAAATATGCAACACTAGCTGGCTGCACCTTTTTGGGTGTAAAATTAAAGATGCACCTTTTTGTACTTGTTTGCACCCGGAAATGCCCGTCTGCACTCTTATAGGTACAACTCCCACTCTGCACCCTTAAGGGTAGCTAACTGCACCCTTAAAGGTGTAAAATGCTTCTTAGGGTGCACAGTTGTACCCACAAAGGAGCTCCTAGTGTTGCATTTGAAAGGTGCAAAGTTGAACCTTTTTTTTCTTAGTGTGTATACATGAATAAACTATTCACTGCCATTCACTACCCTCAGTCGCACTTCTTGAGAATAATCCTTTTCTTTTTTACCTTCCTCGGCCCTTCTCGTCTTTTCAAATTCCTTCTTCTGTTCATGGTTCCACTTTCTTTCTCCTCCATAAAACCAAAAGTTAATATAAATATCAAACTAATAATACATACCGTAAACTTGACTTATATTGTATGAACGTGACTGAGTTGGGAATAATCGATGTTTTCAGCAGCGAGGCGATCAGTGTTTATGTGGCCATAAAGGGAAAACAAAACGATGTCTCACCTTTGTACCAATTAAGAAATACGTCATGGGCTAAATCCGTACTTGTTCCTACGATTATGATATTGCTAGCATTTGCTGTATCCGTCTACTGATATAACTTAATTGGAAATGAAATCTATAGTCTAGGAATACAGCCGTTATAGTTTGCAGGCATAAACCCTGGCCAGTCAAAACACTCTACTCGAGGAAATAGTGTCTGCTGTGTCTGCAGAATATTATATACACTTGTGTGACTGTAGTTTAATTGTAAACAGGGGAGCGTTTCATGAAAGGACTTGTCGGATGTTTTATCCGACAAAGTCTGTTTTATCCAACAGTTGCCATAGTAACGGTGCTTCTCAGCCAATCAGAATCAAGGAAAGATGTCAGATCTGACAACTTGTCAGACAACAAATGTTGATGAAACGCTCCCCTGGTGTGTGCTTTTGCGCCCCTCTCTCTCTCTCTCTCTCTCTCTCTCTCTCTCTCTCTCTCTCTCTCATCCTCCCTCTCTTTACCGCTCTCTCCTCATCCTATTTCTTTCCCTCTCTATCGCCCACTGGCGTACAGATGGAGGGGGGGGGGGGGGGGGGCTTGGACGGTGTTACCACCATGGAATGATTTTTTTTTAATAGTTAATTTTTTGTTTTGATACCAGGGATTTATAAATTTTGCTGAAATGAAGTGATTATCCGGGGCTTTTCCCCCTCACTTTTGGTAACTTATATATTTTATTTCTGCCCCCAAAGTTTTTTGCTCGTTACGCCACTGCTTTCCCCCCATATAATCAAATCAAATGAAATAAAATTTTATTGATATTCAATCCACAATTCTGGAGTATCATCAAAATGAACAATACAAAACAAACAAAGGATATACATAACCATAAACATAATCAAGGCAAATGTATACATATTTGGCAAACTCAATGAATAAGTGGAACCAAAATAATTTTTTTTTTGTATTTTCTATAACTGGAAGACATAATATATATACATACACACGTGCGGCTCCTGCCATATTCCTCCCTTATTCTCCAAAATTTAAAAAAAAAAAAGAAAAAAAGAAAATACAACAAAAATGTAAAATTCTAAATATTATGGTCCAACCTGCTCAATCTTTCCCTATATACATACTACTAATGGAGGATACACAAATTTTTGTTATATCACAATCGTTAGATTTTAGTAAATGATTTTTTTCATGTTCGTTTTTATCCTTAAAGGTGGGCACTACATTGGTTATGTTTTGGAATAGGGTTTCTCTTTCTTTGTTAAGGTATGGGCAGCACATAATAAAATGAAATTCTGTTTCTATATCTATTTGGCACATGGGACATAAGCGTTTATTTATTTCCAAGTTTTTGTGTCTTCCCTGTTCTATCATTAATTGACTGTTACTAATATTCTTATTTTTATAAAGTTTTTTACGTGTGATTTATCGATGTTTAATAACAGATATTTTTCAAAATCGTATGTATGTTTTAGGTCCTTATAAGTTCTAAGTTTGCTACAATCATCCTCACTGTTTTCATCTAGAGTTCTCTTCCAATGTCTGATACATCTTTCTTGAAGTTCATTGCCAATAGATTTTATAAGCTGTCGTTTCGAGAATGCATTTTGATTGTCCCATATAAATATGATGAAAACCGATATCTTTCAAAAATACTTATATATACGCCAAAGGGAAGGGAGGGATTGAGGCAAGATTCTGCAAAATGATACTTTTCTTCTCTGCAGTGCAGTGCAATCTTTTCTGTTTTATTTTTTCAAATACTATTGTCAAACCATTTCATTTTTTTTTTTTTTGGGGGGGGGGGTACAGTTCAAAACAATTTGCTGATAAGCAAAACAGAAATGATAAAAAAATAAAATAAAACTTAATATTTTGGGGGGACAGACCCTATTGGCTTTTTCAGGTGGTCTTTTTTTTTTTTTTACTTTTTTTTCTTTGGGGGGAGGGGCGTGCCCCCTGTCCCTCCTCGAACTGACGCCCATAAAATATCAGTGTCCATTTGATAATCATCAAACAAACAGCAACTGGAGTATTTGTTCTTTCCACATCAAATATCAATAGCCATTATACAGTTATATTATTGAATAAAACAAACAGAGAAAAAACTGTACAATCTAATCGGAATTTCAAAATCCCCCTGCACTTTGATCAAGTTTGTTAATGATTATGAAGACCGTGGTGTTTTCTTAATTTCTCTTACTACTTCCTCTTCTTCTTCATTTGCCACCCTTCTTCTTCTTCTTCTTTACCGTTTTTCTTCAGTCTTCTTTTTCCCTAAGTTCTTTTTTTTTTTGCTTCTCCGTCTTCTTCTTCTCCTTCTCCTTCTCCTTCTCCTCCTCCTCCTCCTCCTCCTTCTTCTTCTTCTTCTTTTTCTTCTTCTTCTTCTTCTTCTTCTTCTTCTTCTTCTTCTTCTTCTTCTTCTTCTTCTCCTTCTTCTTCTCCTTCTTCTTCTTCTTTTTCTTTTTCTTCTTCTTCTTCTTCTTTTGACCCTCCGACAGGCCATTTTATTTTCAAAGCATTCTTGGTTCAATATAACTGAGTTTCACAGAATATCAAATATTGCAACAAAATGATTATACTTGAACATAGTAGATTAGGAAATATTGCAAGAATATGGTTATTCTTTGAACATAGACATGATAGAATATGTATAATGAAACAACCTTATAAATGAATTCGGTGATGGGGATTACAATCAAAATTATCCTAGAAAATAAAAATTCACTCAAAATTTATCCATTTTCCCTCAAATTTGTGGGTTTTACTTACAATACACCCATTTGCCTTATAACCATTCCTGCATGATGTATTGTTTAATTGTCCGGAAAGAAGGGATTTATTATCATTATTATTATTTGGATACGAAAAAGATGTAATTGTTGCTTGGTCCAAAATAATTATCATACAGTTTAAAGCATCATTTCGTTTTTCTGTGAAACCAAACAAAACTCTGCACCCTGTTAACTGTATAATCAGTCGGACAAACGACGCCAAATCATTTTAGTCATGCAAAGGAATGCACCATGTCTGCTTCTCTTTCACAAGAGGAACAACTACTATCCGAACTCATTTTCAACTTTTCAAGATCCTTATTCAGATCCTAGTGGAGTCATAATACGGACTGCAGTAGTGGTTCCAGTCACCGGTTAGCCCCGATGCTCGGTACTGGGGAGCGTTTCATAAAAAGGACTTGGCGGATGTTTTATCCGACAAAGTCTGTTTTATCCGACAGTTGCCATAGTAAAGATGCTTCTCAGCCAATCAAAATCAAGGAAAGATGTCAGATCTGACAACTTGTCAGACAACAAATGTTGATGAAACGCTCCCCCGATCAGCTGACTAATTAGAATTAGTTGTAGGCCTCTATAAGGAAGAGATATAAACAAATATACCAACAAGCATTAAGTTCGAAAGTATAGTGGAAATATTTATCGACGGAAGGACTGGCAATAGTGCATTTTTTTTTTCTCGGGACTTCGCCCCTCGGAAAAAAAAAGAAGAAAGTTCATTGCCAATCCCTCCTAAGATAAATAATTTCCACTATACTTCCTCACAGATTGGTACATTTGTATACTATACTATTCGGCGAAAAGTGACGCGGAGAAGTTATTTCTGGATATAGGGCATGTGTCATTTTTTTTCGGGCGTATATTATTGTCAGCCATAGAGGTACATATACGGAGAACTATACATGTTGTCAGCCAAGATGATTGAAGCTCACGCAGCACATCATTGGTCAACGCCCTCTATTGACCACTTACCATTAACTATTTTATAATGAAAAGTTATTGTCGCTGTTCATTAATCAAGCTCAAGAAATTGTTTATTCCACTTTACATTATAAAACAATGCTCACGACACTACCAAACGAAAAGGAGGGTCTATAGGCTTATGTCGAAAGGGTGCGTGCGCGGAGCGGGATGGGAGCGGGATGGGAGCGGGGAGGAAACGGGGATGGCCGCACCCTTTCGAGAGAAGCCCCCCGGTTGTCTCAAAAGGGTGGGTTGCGTGTGGGGAGTGAAATTAACGCACCCATTCGTGGAAACCGGGGGGGGGGGGGGGGGGGGGGGGGGCTTGTCTCGAAAGGGTGTGTTGAGTAGTCTGATATACCAGCCGTTTTTTGTTAATGAAAGTTTTAAAAAAAAGTAGGAAAGGAGACAGGCGGTTGGCTATCACATGATGGGAGTGTCTATTGACAGGCGCGGATCGGGGGGGGGGGGGGGGGGGGGGCAGGCCTTGGCACCCGACCCAAAATTTGTGTTTTCAGCCCATTTTTGACCATTTTGGGTACCCTTGGCCCCCCTGAAAAGAAAGGGGCCCCCAAAAAGAAGAATGCCAAATGGGAAATGTAATGTACAACCTTTTTTTTTTTTTTTTGCTTGTTGCGAAATTTTTGGACCTATAATAAGATGATAGGATACGCCTACTCCCCTAATACAGTTTTTACGACACACACAAAAAAATCTTTTTATGTACCCCCCTCCCTCCCTCCCCCCCCCCCCCGAGTGGGGTTCACTGCCGGAATGTAATGTGCAAACCTTTTTTTTTTTTTTTTTTTTTAGTCGTTAGATTACAAAAAAAAAAAATCTTCCAACCCCCCCCCCTCCCCATCAAATCCTGGATCCGCGGCTGGTCCAAGGATCCCCCAGAATATACATGTAGGAAAGAATTCCCCCTTTTCTGTCTGCTGGAATAATATGGTGGGATGCATAAAACGGGAGAAAAAGAAATCTTCTGCACCCGCACACACACACACACACACAAAACAAACTTCTTGTCTAATTTGGTTATGATTGCTTGATTGCTTGAAGTGCACATGTTGTTGTCCTTCCCTCCATGTTGAATTCAAATAAAATGGAAAATGACTTTCTATTCTGCCTCATCTGTCCTTTGGAAATGCGCATTCCATTACGAAATCAGCCTTATATATTGCACATCTTTAATTTGCGACAGTAAGAAACTGAAGGAAGATATTTGCAAGTTACGTGTGTGTGTGTGTGTGTGTGTGCGCGCGCGCGCGCGCGCGCTAGAAATTTCGACAAAAGATTTCGATCATCCCTTTTCCGTAGGGTGACCAGACATCCTGTGTATTAAGGGGCAGTCCCGTATTTTAACCATTTGTCCCGCGTCCCATACGGCACTCTCCGGGACGCCGCTTTGTCCCTCATTTCAAACTTACTGATCAAATGATTCTTACAAAATAAATACACCATCAATCAACCAACGAACATCTCCTTATTCGTTTGAAAAGAATACATGTACAAGAATATACCTAAACACTCCTCATGCATTAAGAGATGCAGAAATAAGCATTAATACAAAAATCTAGCTTCCCTCTAATCTCTAACCCCTTCCAATGATGAGGGGATTTCGCTGCGTAGTGTTGGTTAGTGTCAACTTTTCGGACGCCAATGGAGGCGATTCTAAAAAAATATGCTCGCTCGCTGCACTCGCTCGTGAATTCAGCATTGTCCCGTTCCCTCTGGCCCTTAAGTCAAGAATTAGGGAATCCAAAATCCGGCCACTCTGCCAACCCCTTGAAACGGATATTGGCCGGTGTTAAAAGACAATGGTCACTAAACCATGTAAACCGGGTGAATATATCATGCACATAGTAGCAACATAAATGTTTGATTCGATGCCATGGAAACTGGGTTAAACATCACGCGGAAGCTCAATGGTTGGATCGATTAATGATAATGAATAAATCATGGAGACAGATTGTTGAGTTGCCACCAACTATATGAATATTTAAATCAACCTAGAAAATGACGATCAATTTTAAGCTGTTGCTGTGTTGAATGTAAAAGTGATAAACAGTTTTAGTAACAAGTAATTTCAAATCAATTTTATCGCCAGTCCTGGTGCTTGGTGCTTGATCATGCATGATTAGTAGCGAGCACGATGGAGTGCTCGAAAATCATGAAAATGGGATGTACATGTAGGTACATCACGTGTGTTTACTTTCTCCTTCATCTGCTCCATAAAGGATGGAATTAGGAAAGTACATGATAAAAACTCAAACTAACTTTACTAGCACAGTAATGTGAATTCTTTTCTGTACTATGCGGGCCCTTCAACCATTGTTACTTCTGAGAGTTCATTGTAAAAATGTTTGTACTTCAGAATATGACCTCTGAAAAAAGAATTTCGTTTTGTTTTGTTTGATGTTGCTTTTTTGAAGTCGACTCTTCACGTTACCCGTCTTAAAAATCGATAATTCTCCCCCCCCCTCCCGCTTCTTCCAAGACAGTTCTTTTTTAATTCTTTAAAGTTTCTTGCTTTTGCGGATTTGCTCCTCACCTGTGACTTTAATTCGTCAAAGATAGCCGACATGTAAGCGTGAGGGTTGTACTTAAGATTTAGGTTTTAGTGTTATTGTCAAAGATAGCTTACGAGGTTAGCATGAGGGTTGCAATTCGGCTGTAAAGTCTTAGTGTTGGTGTTACAGATAGCCTACAAGGTTAGCGTGAGGGTTGCAATTTGGCTTTAATGTTTTAACCGGTAGTGTTGGTATCAAAGATAACCTACAAGGTCAGCGTGAGGGTTGCAATTTGGCTTTAAGATTTTTGGTGTTAGGGTTGCATGGGGGTATTAAAGGCATAGTCATGAGCAGATTTGGACTAAATTTAGTTGGAAAAAAGTCGCATTTCATTGGTGGCGTAAAACAACCATGTCTTTTCAAGAGCCAGTGATATACGTATGTCATGCACATAGAAGCAACATCAATTGTTTGATTCGCAGCCATGGAAACTGGAGTAAAATGGCGCGCGAAAGCCATTAAGCTAATGATCAGAGGTAGTGCTTTGGTTAATGAGAATTATCGAAATAATATGGAGATAGATTGTCGCATCGCCACCCATCACTGACTATCCATGTCAACCTGAAACATTACGATTATCAATTTCAAGTTGTTTTGCTGTTTTGCATCTAATAGCGATAAACATTTTTTGTAAACATGTGTAAAGCAAATTCAATTCTTTCCAGCCCCTGGTGCTTGCTTGATCACGCCTGGCTGGTATGGACCACAATTACCTGAGTGCTCGAAATGGGATGTGGGTAAATTTGTATGACATGTGCTTCGTTCTTTTTCATCTACTCCATAAATGATGAAAAATGAAAATAAATATATGGAATCTAGCCGATAGTAATTCCCATAAACCGCTCTCAAATGCTCTGAAATATGATTGTTAATCATGTTAATGAGGGTAATTTTGAAAGTTCCTACCCATCCCCACTCGGTCACTTTGCTCCTTCGGAAAGGATATTCGGCCCCAACGACCAACGAATACAAATCGACAACCCATAATGCAAATGATATCCAGTATACGATCCAGGATCTTTTAGATTTAGATCTGGCAAGCTTCGTGTGTGTGTGTGTGTGTGGTGTGTGTGGGGGGGGGGGTATGTGTGTGTGTGTGTGTGCGGGTGCATAGATTGCTTCTTCTGCGTTCTTGAGTGTAAGAATACTCATGAACAAAATGCATATTCCTTTTTTTGGGGGGGGGGGAGAGTGGGGCATACAAAAGGGAAATTCTTTCGCTCATATATTTTTGGGGATCGTTGGACACCACCCCTCTCCCATCAGGTGATAGCCAACCGCCTGTCTCCTTTCCTACGTTTTTTTTTTTTTTTTGGGGGGGGCCTTTTCTTTTTCAGGGGGGCCGAGGTACCCAAAATGGTCAAAAATGGGCTGAAAAAACACAAATTTTGGGTGGGGGGGCCAAGGCCCGCTCGCCCCCCCCCCCTCCGGATCCGCGCCTGCCTTGGACACCACCATCAGGTGATAGCCAACCGCCTGTCTCCTTTCCTACTTTTTTTTTTTTTTTAAACTTACATTAACAAAAACGGCTGGTATATCAGACTACCCAACACACCCTTAGAGACAAGCCCCCCCCCCCCCCCGGTTCCACAAATGGTTGCGTTAATTTCACTCCCCACACGCAACCCACCCTTTCGAGACAACCGGGGGGGGGGGGGGGCTTTCTCTCGAAAGGGTGCGGTCATCCCCGTTCCCTACCTGTTCCCATTCCGCTCCGCCCACGCACCCTTTCGACATAAGCCGGTCTATAGACCTTTATTTAGGAAACTTAAACCATTTAGCCCGCGCGCGAAGTTCTATGTTATTGTTTCTGGACATTGAATTTAAAGAATATTGATCGTGGGTGTCGATTTGTGTTTGGGGAGGGGGGGGGGGGGGGCGGGATGATTGATGCCTAATATCTTCGGCGAGGGAGCCAAGCGACCGGGGAAAGGGTACTAGGAAAGGGTTGTCATCAAAATGCATGCCTATGAGATATTTGAAGGGTATATTTGGCAACCTCGCTGCCAAATATGACTCTTTTAATACCTTGTTGGTCCAAATTGTTTACTGTCCAAACCATCCTTTTTTGTATATTACGAGCGAGCGAAACGAGCGAGGAAAAACGCACTCTTTTGCCGATAAAGATGAATTGTATATTTGGTCACCTCGCCGCCAAAATGATCTATTGACTAGCACCTCGCTGTGCTGTAATTGTTTGCTGTTTTTAAAACCATCCTATTTAAAATTAATGACGAGCCAGCAAAGCGAGCGAAGAAAACACACTCTTCTGACGATAAAGAATCATTTCGTCTTCTAAATACACAATAGACCTATTAGATACATGTATCTAATTTACGTATTCGGTCAACTCGCTTGCATGTCTAATGCGTTTGCCCTCCCAAACTATCATGTATCTAAACGAATGAGTGCAGCGAGCGAGGCAAACTTTACATTCTTTGATATGCCTCAAAGATATCTAAATAGCATATTTGATCACCTAATTGCCAAATATCACGTGATTTGGCTCATCGTTCGGCATTCCAAAACCATTCTTTGTTTCTATGAGCGAGTGAATTGCCTACTACCCGACCAAAAACTCGATTTTTCTTTAACCCCACCCCCCTAAAAAGAATTGAACAGGTAGAACTGCGACCAAAATAAACTAGATGATTTTGATTATGAGCATCTTCCCACAGAAATCAGTCTTGGACGCCTAGCTGCCAAAATATTGTGATATTCGGACATGTTGCTGAGGGAATACGAATGCTAGCTGCTCGAAAAAAAATCATGTTTCTAGGATTTTATGAGCGAAACGTAGCGAGCGAGACATAATGGGAGTTTCGAAATACTTAGAAACCGGTTCTATTGTACTGGTACTCCTTCCATTCTCATGAGCTCATTGAATTTAGTAATGTACATCTTGTCGGCATCTTCCTATCTCATAACTGGTATGATAGGAATAGGCTATTAATCACAGGGATTATCTCCTGAAAATCTTTTATTTAGGTATCTTGCTTTTCGACTTCCTTGCAGTCCATTTTTCTAACATTTTATGAAAAGAAGAATAGTATAACAATAGATAGAAAGACAAGATGCAAATAAATTTCCTTAATTATGTTAATTACTATGTTGGTCGTGCGCAGTCAGCTTTTTATATTCGCCACAAACTGATTGTGACCCCAGGTTCCAACACGAGTTACGTCTTACGGATGGAAAACCCTAAAAGGTCCAGATGTAAATGATATCTGATTGATACACGCATGTCTGCAAAGGCCTAAGTTACGCTTGTAATGTTTATTTGTAAACAACAAAAAATGATCAGTAATTAGTCTCTAGACTATCGTGATGGGCAACTTTTGATTTAACCCGAAACCAAGCCGAATCTAAATCTGAAAACAGACATTAAATCGACCACACAAACATGACCGTAGCACAGTGGCATATCTCGGGTTGGTGCAAGGGGGCAAGTGCCCCGGGCGGCACTTTGAGGGGGCGCAAAAAATAACAAAAGAGAAAAAAGGAGAAAATTAGGGGAAAACGTAATCCTTAAGGATTCTTCGCCCCATCGCAGTGTAAATGCAGTACAATACAGTTTTGACGGTTTCAATTTGCAAAAATCTTAAGCTCGGTCGCTTTGCTCCTCGCATAAACGATTTCTTTAAGGATCTCGTAATTTCAAGACCCCAGTGTATAATTCTTAAACAGCCTTTTTTCAAGGGTTCCAAATTTGAAAAATAATATGTATTTGTCGTTGTATAAACAGTATTTGCGGAGGTTCAGCATTTAAAAAGAAAAATCTCATCTTTCAATTATGCGCCCCTCCCTCACGGCTGGGTAATGCACTAGAAATTCAGTTTTTGAGGGCTTAGAATGTGAAAATTTCTGAAACTCGGTCGCTCCTCTCCCTCGCATACCTAGTTTCTTTCAGGATTTCGTAATTTCGCGCGCGCCCCCCCTCCCATACCGTATGCGGGGTTTTTTCGTCAGTGCTTGCGGCATCCGACACGAGAGGGCAAGTACTTTTGAGGCGACTTTCACGTGAGGGGAAAAAATACTCATGTCTGAGAAGTTAAGACTAGAAATGAATCTGGAAATAAAGGAATAAAGTGCACCCACTGCCTCGTCCATAGTCTAGATTCTGGACCCTTTTTTATGAAGTTTTTATATTCCCAGAAACAGCTGCTAAACTCACTGTACGCGTCAAGTAGAGTGAGTTTAGCGGCTGTTTCGGGGAATATAAAAACTTCATAAAAAGAGTCCAGAATCTAGACTACCTCGTCAACTGCTCGTGGCGCAGTGGTTAAAGCCACTGTCAGAGCTCGATATATTACTAGTCATGCTAGTCAAGGGTTGTCAAGGGTTGGAATCCTTGTGAGGCTGCTAATTTTTTGTAGTTATGAATTGATGACAATGGCGTTTATTCCGTTGACAAAGTCGCTGATAGACGATCTTCATTGTCACCCTCACTTTTGAGTCGTCTCGGAAGTACTGCCCTCTCGCGTCGGGTGCACAAGTATTGACGAAAAAAAAAATCGCACAACCGTATAGTTCTTATTAAAAGATGATTCTAAAGGGCTCAAACTTTGAAATTCATGTACATGTATTAAAATGTAGTTATCCTTTGTCATGGAAATTCTATCTCACTCTAAATATACTCGCCCCTAAATATAGGATAAAGTGCATAAAACAGCATTTGAGGATTCAACATTTACAAGGAATCTCACGTTCAGTCAACTTGCCAAGTTCCTCAATAAAGCCTAATTCTCAAGGGTTGGCGTTTATTTTACTCCCATTTTTAGAAGGGAGTGAATGGAAACCGTTAATCAATGTACAAACTTCGAAATTTGCAACCGCTTGATTGCAGTGGTCAGTTGCAAAATTTCCCTGGTAAAATACGCAAGAAATTGTGTATGGTACGGCTGAAAATGAAAAAATTGCCGCTCGTTTCCGCTTCGCCCTCTCGATTTGTGCAATTAAGTAGATAGGTTTGGGCACTTGGGCCGGGGGGGGGGGGGGAGGGGGGCTCAACTGTATTGTTTGCCTCGGGCGCCATGATCCCTAGATACGCCACTGCCGTAGTATGCCATCTCTTATGAAGTAGAAATCTTTCTCCTTCTCTCTGCCGCCATAGAACATACCAAACTTGCAACTACAGTTGAACAATCATAAAAACCAGACTGGCAGTGTTGACTGAACCATAATAATGTTTTCTTTCTTAACAAAGATCTCTCTACACGACACACAGTGTAATATCTTCAGTTATGCACAGTCCCTGCTTATGAAGTAAACAACATTCAGTTTAAAACTCCAAGCGGAACAAAGCACTTGATGGAAATTTTTGCAGCCTTACTTTGTTGGTGTAAATGAAAAGCTTGAATAACAAGATTGTACCAGCATTTTTCACTGTGTAATCATCTTACGGTATTTACAATTTATGGACCATTTTCAGCACACAAACACGTCTAAATTCAAGATACGTATATGAATGGGCTGCTTATAGTATTTTGGCATAATATGGCAATGATTGGCATAATTCATTTTAGCTACATTTCATGAGCCATTTCCAGCAAAACAGACACGGAAAGTCAAGTGACAGTTATATCAACGGCTGGCTTAGTATTTTAGCACATGGCATGATAGGAATACTTCATTTTACCACCTACAATGCACGAGCCGTTTTTCAAGCAAAACAAACATGTCTACATCAGTGACGTTTATGTTAATGAGCTTAGTATTTTTGGCATATGGTAATGATTGATAAAATTATAAGCTACAATTATTCGTGGGCCATTTCAGCACAAGGCCTGGCCACAATGTGTCTCGCCAAATTCGTGCACGTGCAATCATTCTTGGAGGTAAATGTAACATTTGACCTCATTAGACCTTTGACCTACATACTTGACCCTTGACCCCGAAAAACATTGGGGTCCCTCTAGATCATCTAAACATCTTAGTTGGGTAAACATGGGCAAACGGTTGCAAAATTATTCAAATTATTCGTAAGTGTCACAGACGGACGGCTGGATCACGGACGGACAGACGGACAGACGCCACTATTAAAGGATAAATAATCCCGTCGCACACTATACGATCCGACTGCGACCCAATTTTCGAACGATGGCACTTTACGTTACATATTAAAGACCAAGGAGTTATGTTAATGTTAACTTATTTGGAAGACAAGTTGTAAACCAATTTCCTTTCATAAAGATAGTATTATAACCCGCATTTGTTGAGATTGACATCTAAAATTAGAGCAAGCGAAGCGATCGCTCCCAGGGTTTTCTTCTTCTTTTTGAAGTTTCCTTAACTCTTTTCCCCTATTTTTCTTTCCTTTTCTTGTTTTTAGGGGATTTAAGAGGGGCCTTCTCATTTTTTGGCGAATTATTGGGGGATGATAATACAGGCCATCCCCTGTCCAAAATATTGTGTGTGTGTGGGGGGGGGGGGGTGGATATATCTTCCCATTCCCCCTGAGATTGACACCCATGAAATTGATTACTCATAACTTATAACATTAATGCACCGAAATGCAATGAATGATTGAGTGACAAGGTAAAAAATGAATTCAATTAATTATTATTTGTATTATATAACGCATACTTTTGCGACTTTTCTGTAAATGAAAGATCAAAGTTTGCTGCTGCTTTGTGAGCTTTTATAAAATTCATTGGCCTTTTCTTAGTTCTGTTGACATTATAATTTGTTATTTCGGGCCGGTTCTACTCCTTTGTTAAGAAATCTCGGTATCGGAAGATTTAATGCGATATTGAGGACACAGAGCAAGAGCCGAAACGAGCATACGGCATTGAGTGTGTTATCACGACATTGGTTATTGATACTGCAAATAGAGCGTGCTTCCAAAAGGCGCTATATCAAGTTTCTAGCAAACTAATTTTAATTATTGACGTCATTGTGTTATTCAGCAGGAGTAATTTGCCATCAATAATAGTTTGAAGCAAAGTCATCAAGAAATAAAGAAGATAGTGCTTTGTAATTTTAAGTTTTTATTATAGCACGTGTACTAACTCAGGACAAAGACATGCATTTTCCTCAATACCAACATGACCAAAATGGATTTAGCGCACTTGTAAGAAATTTACTCGCTAGAAAACAGAATTATCTTGCTGGTGCACTAGCATTTGTTTAACGTTTCATTTCATTTTTATTTCATTTACTTCATCTCCTTCAGATAGAATACAAAGTATGACGTATATCACTGATCACTGCGTTCTGAGGGGGGGGGGGGGGTGGGGGTGCTTGGAGGCAGTTGCCCCCCTCAATAACATTCAACGTGGTTTATTCCTAATTCAATACCAGTGATGATCTAAATATTGCTGAAATGACATAATTTCCGGGTTTCCCCCCACACTTTTTGTGATTTACCCCATTTTGCTGATCATTACGCTACTGACGTAGAAAAACTGAAAGTTAGCAGTAATAAAATTTACAGCTCAGTTAAAGACGCAAGGTCGTGGGCTTTCATGGGAATGGATCATAATT
>CM057168.1:20362962-20403819 GCA_029962745.1 Echinometra lucunter | reverse complement strand
TAGTGGTTCCAGTCACCGGTTAGCCCCGATGCTCGGTACTGGGGAGCGTTTCATAAAAGGACTTGGCGGATGTTTTATCCGACAAAGTCTGTTTTATCCGACAGTTGCCATAGTAAAGATGCTTCTCAGCCAATCAAAATCAAGGAAAGATGTCAGATCTGACAACTTGTCAGACAACAAATGTTGATGAAACGCTCCCCCGATCAGCTGACTAATTAGAATTAGTTGTAGGCCTCTATAAGGAAGAGATATAAACAAATATACCAACAGCATTAAGTTCGAAAGTATAGTGGAAATATTTATCGACGGAAGGACTGGCAATAGTGCATTTTTTTTTTTTTCTCGGGACTTCGCCCCTCGGAAAAAAAAAGAGAAAGTTCATTGCCAATCCCTCCTAAGATAAATAATTCCACTATACTTCCTCACAGATTGGTACATTTGTATACTATACTATTCGGCCAAAAGTGACGCGGAGAGTTATTTCTGGATATAGGGCATGTGTCATTTTTTTCGGGCGTATATTATTGTCAGCCATAGAGGTACATATACGGAGAACTATACATGTTGTCAGCCAAGATGATTGAAGCTCACGCAGCACATCATTGGTCACGCCCTCTATTGACCACTTACCATTAACTATTTATAATGAAAAGTTATTGTCGCTGTTCATTAATCAAGCTCAAGAAATTGTTTATTCCACTTTACATTATAAACAATGCTCACGACACTACCAAAACGAAAGGAGGGTCTATAGGCTTATGTCGAAAGGGTGCGTGCGCGGAGCGGGATGGGAGCGGGGATGGGAGCGGGGAGGAAACGGGGATGGCCGCACCCTTTCGAGAGAAGCCCCCCGGTTGTCTCAAAAGGTTGGGTTGCGTGTGGGGAGTGAAATTAACGCACCCATTCGTGGAAACCGGGGGGGGGGGGGGGGGGGCTTGTCTCGAAAGGGTGTGTTGAGTAGTCTGATATACCAGCCGTTTTTTGTTAATGAAAGTTTTAAAAAAAAGTAGGAAAGGAGACAGGCGGTTGGCTATCACATGATGGGAGTGTCTATTGACAGGCGCGGTGATCGGGGGGGGGGGGGGGGCAGGCCCTTGGCACCCGACCCAAATTTGTGTTTTCAGCCCATTTTTGACCATTTTGGGTACCTTGGCCCCCCTGAAAAAGAAAAGGGGCCCCCAAAAAGAAGAATGCCAAATGGGAAATGTAATGTACAACCTTTTTTTTTTTTTTTTGCTTGTTGCGAAATTTTTGGACCTATAATAAGATGATAGGATACGCCTACTCCCCTAATACAGTTTTTACGACACACAAAAAAATCTTTTTATGTACCCCCCTCCCTCCCTCCCCCCCCCCCCGAGTGGGGTTCACTGCCGGAATGTAATGTGCAACCTTTTTTTTTTTTTTTTTTTTTTAGTCGTTAGATTACAAAAAAAAAAATCTTCCAACCCCCCCCCTCCCCATCAAATCCTGGATCCGCGGCTGGTCCAAGGATCCCCCAGAATATACATGTAGGAAAGAATTCCCCCTTTTCTGTCTGCTGGAATAATATGGTGGGATGCATAAAACGGGAGAAAAGAAATCTTCTGCACCCGCACACACACACACCACACAAAACAAACTTCTTGTCTAATTTTGGTTATGATTGCTTGATTGCTTGAAGTGCACATGTGTTGTCCTTCCCTCCATGTTGAATTCAAATAAAATGGAAAATGACTTTCTATTCTGCCTCATCTGTCCTTTGGAAATGCGCAATTCCATTACGAAATCAGCCTTATATATTGCACATCTTTAATTTGCGACAGTAAGAAACTGAAGGAAGATATTTGCAAGTTACGGTGTGTGTGTGTGTGTGTGTGTGCGCGCGCGCGCGAGCGCGCTAGAAATTTCGACAAAAGATTTTCGATCATCCCTTTTCCGTAGGGTGACCAGACATCCTGTGTATAAGGGGCAGTCCCGTATTTTAACCATTTGTCCCGCGTCCCATACGGCACTCTCCGGGACGCCGCTTTGTCCCTTCATTTCAACTTACTGATCAAATGATTCTTACAAAATAAATACACCATCAATCAACCAACGAACATCTCCTTATTCGTTTGAAAAGAATACATGTACAAGAATATACCTAAACACTCCTCATTGCATAAGAGATGGCAGAATAAGCATTAATACAAAAATCTAGCTTCCCTCTAATCTCTAACCCCTTCCAATGATGAGGGGATTCGCTGCGTAGTGTTGGTTAGTGTCAACTTTTCGGACGCCAATGGAGGCGATTCTAAAAAAATATGCTCGCTCGCTGCACTCGCTCGTGAATTCAGCATTGTCCCGTTCCCTCTGGCCCTTAAGTCAAGAATTAGGGAATCCAAAATCCGGCCACTCTGCCAACCCCTTGAAACGGATATTGGCCGGTGTTAAAAGACAATGGTCACTAACCATGTAAACCGGGTGAAATATATCATGCACATAGTAGCAACATAAATGTTTGATTCGATGCCATGGAAACTGGGTTAAACATCACGCGGAAGCTCAATGGTTGGATCGATTAATGATAATGAATAATCATGGAGACAGATTGTTGAGTTGCCACAACTATATGAATATTTAAATCAACCTAGAAAATGACGATCAATTTTAAGCTGTTGCTGTGTTGAATGTAAAAGTGATAAACGTTTTAGTAACAAGTAATTTCAAATCAAGTTTATCGCCAGTCCTGGTGCTTGGTGCTTGATCATGCATGATTAGTAGCGAGCACGATGGAGTGCTCGAAAATCATGAAAATGGGATGTACATGTAGGTACATCACGTGTGTTTACTTTCTCCTTCATCTGCTCCATAAAGGATGGAATTAGGAAAGTACATGATAAAAACTCAAACTAACTTTACTAGCACAGTAATGTGAATTCTTTTCTGTACTATGCGGCCCTTCAACCATTGTTACTTCTGAGAGTTCATTGTAAAAATGTTTGTACTTCAGAATATGACCTCTGAAAAAAGAATTTCGTTTTGTTTTGTTTTGATGTTGCTTTTTTGAAGTCGGACTCTTCACGTTACCCGTCTTAAAATCGATAATTCTCCCCCCCCTCCGCTTCTTCCAAGACAGTTCTTTTTTTAATTCTTTAAAAGTTTCTTGCTTTTGCGGAATTTGCTCTCACCTGTGACTTTAATTCGTCAAAGATAGCCGACATGTAAGCGTGAGGGTTGTACTTAAGATTTAGGTTTTAGTGTTATTGTCAAAGATAGCTTACGAGGTTAGCATGAGGGTTGCAATTCGGCTGTAAAGTCTTAGTGTTGGTGTTACAGATAGCCTACAAGGTTAGCGTGAGGGTTGCATTTGGCTTTAATGTTTTACCGGTAGTGTTGGTATCAAAGATAACCTACAAGGTCAGCGTGAGGGTTGCAATTTGGCTTTAAGATTTTTGTGTTAGGGTTGCATGGGGGTATTAAAGGCATAGTCATGAGCAGATTTGGACTAAATTTAGTTGGAAAAAAGTCGCATTTCATTGGTGGCGTAAACAACCATGTCTTTTCATAGAGCCAGTGATATACGTATGTCATGCACATAGAAGCAACATCAATTGTTGATTCGCAGCCCTGGGAAAATGGAGTAAAATGGCGCGCGAAAGCCATTAAGCTAATGATCAGAGGTAGTGCTTTGGTTAATGAGAATTATCGAAATAATATGGAGATAGATTGTCGCATCGCCACCCATCACTGACTATCCATGTTCAACCTGAAACATTACGATGATCAATTTCAAGTTGTTTTGCTGTTTTGCATCCTAATAGCGATAAACATTTTTTGTAAACATGTGTAAAGCAAATTCCAATCTTTCCAGCCCTGGTGCTTGCTTGATCACGCCTGGCTGGTATGGACCACAATTACCTGAGTGCTCGAAATGGGATGTGGGTAATTTGGTATGACATGTGCTTCGTTCTTTTTCATCTACTCCATAAATGATGAAAATGAAAATAAATATATGGAATCTAGCCGATAGTAATTCCCATAAAACCGCTCTCAAATGCTCTGAAATATGATTGTTAATCATGTTAATGAGGGTAATTTTGAAAGTTCCTACCCATCCCCACTCGGTCACTTTGCTCCTTCGGAAAGGATATTCGGCCCCAACGACCAACGAATACAAATCGACACCATAATGCAAATGATATCCAGTATACGATCCAGGATCTTTTAGATTTAGATCTGGCAAGCTCTTGTGTGTGTGTGTGTGTGTGGTGTGTGGGGGGGGGGTATGTGTGTGTGTGTGTGTGCGGGTGCATAAGATTGCTTCTGCGTTCTTGAGTGTAAGAATACTCATGAACAAAATGCATATTCCTTTTTTTGGGGGGGGGGGAGAGTGGGGGCATACAAAAGGGAAATTCTTTCGCTCATATATATTTGGGGATCGTTGGACACCACCCCTCTCCCATCAGGTGATAGCCAACCGCCTGTCTCCTTTCCTACTTTTTTTTTTTTTTTTTGGGGGGGGCCTTTTCTTTTTCAGGGGGGCCGAGGGTACCCAAAATGGTCAAAAATGGGCTGAAAAACACAAATTTTGGGTGGGGGCCAAGCCCGCTCGCCCCCCCCCCCTCCGGATCCGCGCCTGCCTTGGACACCACCATCAGGTGATAGCCAACCGCCTGTCTCCTTTCCTACTTTTTTTTTTTTTTTTTTAAACTTACATTAACAAAAAGGCTGGTATATCAGACTACCCAACACACCCTTTAGAGACAAGCCCCCCCCCCCCCCCCGGTTTCCACAAATGGTTGCGTTAATTTCACTCCCCACACGCAACCCACCCTTTCGAGACAACGGGGGGGGGGGGGGGGCTTCTCTCGAAAGGGTGCGGTCATCACCCGTTCCCTACCTGTTCCCATTCCGCTCCGCCCCACGCACCCTTTCGACATAAGCCGGTCTATAGACCTTTATTTAGGAAACTTAAACCATTTAGCCCGCGCGCGAAGTTCTATGTTATTGTTTCTGGACATGAATTTAAAGATATTGATCGTGGGTGTCGATTTGTGTTTGGGGAGGGGGGGGGGGCGGGATGATTGATGCCTAATATCTTCGGCGAGGGAGCCAAGCGACCGGGGAAAGGGTACTAGGAAAGGGTTGTCATCAAAATGCATGCCTATGAGATATTTGAAGGGTATATTTGGCAACCTCGCTGCCAAATATGACTCTTTTAATACCTTGTTGGTCCAAATTGTTTACTGTCCAAACCATCCTTTTTTGTATATTACGAGCGAGCGAAACGAGCGAGGAAAAACGCACTCTTTTGCCGATAAAGATGAATTGTATATTTGGTCACCTCGCCGCCAAAATGATCTATTGACTAGCACCTCGCTGTGCTGTAATTGTTTGCTGTTTAAAACCATCCTATTTAAAATTATGACGAGCCAGCAAAGCGAGCGAAGAAAACACACTCTTCTGACGATAAAGAATCATTTCGTCTTCTAAATACACAATAGACCTATTAGATACATGTATCTAATTTACGTATTCGGTTCAACTCGCTTGCATGTCTAATGCGTTTGCCCTCCCAAATATCATGTATCTAAACGAATGAGTGCAGCGAGCGAGGCAAACTTTACATTCTTTGATATGCCTCAAAGATATCTAAATAGCATATTTGATAACCTAATTGCCAAATATCACGTGATTTGGCTCATCGTTCGGCATTCCAAAACCATTCTTTGTTTCTATGAGCGAGTGAATTGCTAGCTACCGACCAAAAACTCGATTTTTCTTAACCCCCCCCCCTAAAAGAATTGAACAGGTAGAACTGCGACCAAAATAAACTAGATGATTTTGATTATGAGCATCTTCCCACAGAAATCAGTCTTGGACGCCTAGCTGCCAAAAATATTGTGATATTCGGACATGTTGCTGAGGGAATACGAATGCTAGCTGCTCGAAAAAAAAATCATGTTTCTAGGATTTTATGAGCGAACGTAGCGAGCGAGACATAATGGAGTTTCGAAATACTTAGAACCGGTTCTATTGTACTGGTACTCCATTCTCATGAGCTCATTGAATTTAGTAATGTACATCTTGTCGGCATCTTCCTATCTCATAACTGGTATGATAGGAATAGGCTATTAATCACAGGGGATTATCTCCTGAAAATCTTTTATTTTAGGTATTCTTGCTTTTCGACTTCTTGCAGTCATTTTTCTAACATTTTATGAAAGAAGAATAGTATAACAATAGATAGAAAGACAAGATGCAAATAAATTTCCTTAATTATGTTAATTACTATGTTGGTCGTGCGCAGTCAGCTTTTTATATTCGCCACAAACTGATTGTGACCCCAGGTTCCAACACGAGTTACGTCTTACGGATGGAAACCCTAAAAGGTCCCAGATGTAAATGATATCTGATTGATACACGCATGTCCTGCAAAGGCCTAAGTACGCTTGTAATGTTTATTTTGTAAACAACAAAAAATGATCAGTAATTAGTCTCTAGACTATCGTGATGGGCAAACTTTTGATTTAACCCGAACCAAGCCGAATCTAAATCTGAAAACAGACATTAAATCGACCACACAAACATGACCGTAGCACAGTGGCATATCTCGGGTGGTGCAAGGGGGCAAGTGCCCCGGGCGGCACTTTGAGGGGGCGCAAAAATAACAAAAGAGAAAAAAGGAGAAAATTAGGGGAAAACGTAATCCTTAAGGATTCTTCGCCCCATCGGCAGTGTAAATGCAGTACAAATACAGTTTTTGACGGTTCAATTTGCAAAAATCTTAAGCTCGGTCGCTTTGCTCCTCGCATAAACGATTTCTTTAAGGATCTCGTAATTTCAAGACCCCAGTGTATAATTCTTAAACAGCCTTTTTTCAAGGGTTCCAAATTTGAAAAATTAATATGTATTTGTCGTTGTATAAAACAGTATTTGCGGAGGTTCAGCATTTAAAAGAAAAATCTCATCTTTCAATTATGCGCCCCTCCCTCATCGGCTGGGTAAATGCACTAGAAATTCAGTTTTTGAGGGCTTAGAATGTGAAAATTTCTGAAACTCGGTCGCTCCTCTCCCTCGCATACCTAGTTTCTTTCAGGATTCGTAATTTCGCCCGCCCCCTCCCATACCGTATGCGGGTTTTTTTCGTCAGTGCTTGCGCATCCGACACGAGAGGGCAGTACTTTTGAGGCGACTTTCACGTGAGGGGAAAAAATACTCATGTCTGAGAAGTTAAGACTAGAAATGAATCTGGAAATAAAGGAATAAAGTGCACCCACTGCCTCGTCCATAGTCTAGATTCTGGACCCTTTTTTATGAAGTTTTTATATTCCCAGAAACAGCTGCTAAACTCACTGTACGCGTCAAGTAGAGTGAGTTTAGCGGCTGTTTCGGGGAATATAAAAACTTCATAAAAAGAGTCCAGAATCTAGACTACCTCGTCAACTGCTCGTGGCGCAGTGGTTAAAGCCACTGTCAGAGCTCGATATATTACTAGTCATGCTAGTCAAGGGTTGTCAAGGGTTGGAATCCTTGTGAGGCTGCTAATTTTTTGTAGTTATGAAATTGATGACAATGGCGTTTATTCCGTTGACAAAGTCGCTGATAGACGATCTTCATTGTCACCCTCACTTTTGAGTCGTCTCGGAAGTACTGCCCTCTCGCGTCGGGTGCACAAGTATTGACGAAAAAAAAATCGCACACCGTATAGTTCTTATTAAAATATGATTCTAAAGGGCTCAAACTTTGAAATTCATGTACATGTATTAAAATGTAGTTATCCTTGTCATGGAAATTCTATCTCACTCTAAATATTACTCGCCCCTAAATATAGGATAAAGTGCATAAAACAGCATTGAGGATTCAACATTTACAAGGAATCTCAACGTTCAGTCAACTTGCCAAGTTCCTCAATAAAGCCTAATTCTCAAGGGTTGGCGTTTTATTTTACTCCCATTTTTAGAAGGGAGTGAATGGAAACCGTTAATCAATGTACAAACTTCGAAATTTGCAACCGCTTGATTGCAGTGGTCAGTTGCAAAATTTCCCTGGTAAAATACGCAAGAAATTGTGTATGGTACGGCTGAAAATGAAAAAATTGCCGCTCGTTCGCTTCGCCCTCTCGATTTGTGCAATTAAGTAGATAGGTTTGGGCACTTGGGCCGGGGGGGGGGGGGGAGGGGGGCTCAACTGTATTGTTTGCCTCGGGCGCCATGATCCCTAGATACGCCACTGCCGTAGTATGCCATCTCTTATGAAGTAGAAATCTTTCTCCTTCTCTCTGCCGCCATAGAACATACCAAACTTGCAACTACAGTTGAACAATCATAAAAACCAGACTGGCAGTGTTGACTGAACCATAAAATGTTTTCTTTCTTAACAAAGATCTCTCTACCGACACACAGTGTAATATCTTTCAGTTATGCACAGTCCCTGCTTATGAAGTAAACAACATTCAGTTTAAAACTCCAAGCGGAACAAAGCACTTGATGGAAATTTTTGCAGCCTTAACTTTGTTGGTGTAAAATGAAAAGCTTGAATAACAAGATTGTACCAGCATTTTTCACTGTGTAATCAATCTTACGGTATTTACAATTTATGGACCATTTTCAGCCACACAAACACGTCTAAATTCAAGATACGTTATATGAATGGCTGCTTATAGTATTTTGGCATAATATGGCATGATTGGCATAATTCATTTTAGCTACATTTCATGAGCCATTTCCAGCAAAACAGACACGGAAAGTCAAGTGACAGTTATATCAACGGCTGCTTAGTATTTTAGCACATGGCATGATAGGAATACTTCATTTTACCTACAATGCACGAGCCGTTTTCAGCAAAACAAACATGTCTAACATCAAGTGACGTTATGTTAATGATGCTTAGTATTTTTGCATATGGTAATGATTGATAAAATTATAAGCTACAATTATTCATGGGCCATTTTCAGCACAAGGCAGTGGCCACAATGTGTCTCGCCAAATTCGTGCACGTGCAATCATTCTTGGAGGTAAATGGTAACATTTGACCTCATTAGACCTTTGACCTACATACTTGACCCTTGACCCCGAAAAACATTGGGGTCCCTCTAGATCATCTAAACATCTTAGTTTGGGTAAACATGGGCAAACGGTTGCAAAATTATTCAAATTATTCGTAAGTGTCACAGACGGACGGCTGGATCACGGACGGACAGACGGACAGACGCCACTATTAAAGGATAATAATCCCGTCGCACACTATACGATCCGACTGCGACCCAATTTTCGAACGATGGCACTTTGCGTTACATCTTAAAGACCAAGGAGTTATGTTAATGTTAACTTATTTGGAAGACAAGTTGTAAACCAATTTCCTTTCATAAAGATAGTATTATAACCCGCATTTGTTGAGATTGACATCTAAAATTAGAGCAAGCGAAGCGATCGCTCCCAGGGTTTTCTTCTTCTTTTTGAAGTTTTCTTAACTCTTTTCCCCCTATTTTTCTTTCCTTTTCCTTGTTTTTAGGGGATGGATTAAGAGGGGCCTTGTCATTTTTTATGGCGAATTATTGGGGGATGATAATACAGGCCATCCCCTGTCCAAAATATTGTGTGTGTGTGGGGGGGGGGGGTGGATATATCTTCCCATTCCCCCTGGGATTGACACCCATGAAATTGATTACTCATAACATAACATTAATGCACCGAAATGCAATGAATGATTGAGTGACTAGGTAAAAAATGAATTCAATTAATTATTATTTGTATTATATAACGCATACTTTTGCGACTTTTCTGTAAATGAAAGATCAAAGTTTGCTGCTGCTTTGTGAGCTTTTATAAAATTCATTGGCCTTTTCTTAGTTCTGTTGACATTATAATTTGTTGTTTCGGGCCGGTTCTACTCCTTTGTTAAGAAATCTCGGTATCGGAAGATTTAATGCGATATTGAGGACACAGAGCAAGAGCCGAAACGAGCATACGGCATTGAGTGTGTTATCATGACATTGGTTATTGATACTGCAAATAGAGCGTGCTTCCAAAAGGCGCTATATCAAGTTTCTAGCAAACTAATTTTAATTATTGACGTCATTGTGTTATTCAGCTGGAGTAATTTGCCATCAATAATAGTTTGAAGCAAAGTCATCAAGAAATAAAGAAGAGATAGTGCTTTGTAATTTTAAGTTTTTATTATAGTACACGTGTACTAACTCAGGACAAAGACATGCATTTTCCCTCAATACCAACATGACCAAAATGGATTTAGCGCACTTTGTAAGAAATTTACTCGCTAGAAAACAGAATTATCTTGCTGGTGCACTAGCATTTGTTTAACGTTTCATTTCATTTTTATTTCATTTACTTCCATCTCCTTCAGATAGAATACAAAGTATGACGTATATCACTGGCGTTCTGAGGGGGGGGGGGGGGTGGGGGTGCTTGGAGGCAGTTGCCCCCCTCAATAACATTCAAACGTGGTTTATTCCTAATTCAATACCAGTGATGATCTAAATATTGCTGAAATGACATAATTTTCCGGGTTTCCCCCCACACTTTTTGTGATTTACCCCATTTTGCTGATCATTACGCTACTGACGTAGAAAAACTGAAAGTTAGCAGTAATAAAATTTACAGCTCAGTTTAAAGACGCAAGGTCGTGGGCTTTCATGGGGAATGGATCATAATTTGCTGATACGAGACTTCATTTTGTGAAAAATACCTGTAATAGAGCTACATTTCTGGAGCACAGCAAAACAAGCTGTCCCACCACAAACATTCTTCGGCCTGCTTCGGACATTCTCGGGCCAGGGAAAGTGAGATAATGACTTTGCCATATGGGGAAAGGGTGAAGTATACAGAGCATTACATAAGGTCTGTTGGTCATAAAACTCACAGTGATGGACAACACCTGTCACTGGGTAAGCACCCATGGTGTCAAATTCCCCATGAAAGCCCACGACCTAGCGTCTTTAACATGCCAACATTACTCTTAACAATTTTATGTCAAAATAAATTCAGTGCTGGTTTTATATTATAACGAGATTGCGAAAGTCAAAGAAAATTTCATTTCACAAAAGGATAATGGTTCATATTTACATTTACAAACTCGCTTCAGAATTTCACAATTTCAAATGTAATTGCATCATAAATACATGAAAAATATAAGTTTTCCCAGTGGACACATTAATTTTATCTGAATTGTATTCAATTTTTTTCGGTTTTTTGGGGTCCTGCTTCACGGCCATTAAAAGCGTAATTTCAGCAACCTTATCCACTGTGTGTTTAACAAAACGGTATTACATAATAGGAAGTGAGTTATTATTTCACAAAAGGATAACGGTTTATATTTACATTTACAAACTTGCTTCAGAATTTCACAAATTCCAATGTAATTGCATCATAAATACATGAAAAATATAAGTTTTCCCAGTGGACACATTAATTTTATCTGAATTGTATTCAATTTTTCTGTTTTTTTTTTTTTTGGTCCTGCTTTACGGCCATTAAAAGCGTAATTTCAGAAACCTTATCCACTGTTTGTTTAATAAAACCGTATTACATAATAGGAAGTGATTTATAAGATATATGGAATAGTCTATTGAAATTGCATTAATTTCTCGGAAATCTTTGCCTTCTTGTTTTAAGCGAAGTCGGAAGAGGGAAATTGCTTTGAATTACTCATCGGCTGTATGACCGCTCAACAAATTTAATAACGACTGAGTGTGATCTGTGACAACTCTTTATGAACAAAATATCTAAAATTTATCATCATGAACGGGAACGAATAGGGAATTACTCTTATTAAGCACGGAAAGATTGAGCATGAGTTACTTACAAAACATACACCTAATATACTTAGCAAAAAATTAGCAAACTTTAGACAGGATCTGAAAAAAAATCCCCTAACCAAAAAACAAAACAAAACAAAAAACAAAACAAAACAAACAACAACAACAACAACAAAAAACATGACCCGCAAGAAATATACCCCCAGCCCGACTCCCCTCCCCGAACAGGTGCAGTTGCGTATTGAGTGTAGGTAGACCGCTTTACCATCACCACCACTTTCACCAGCCTCCCCCACCCCCGCTCCCTCCCCACCCTCCCTTGCTCCCCGTAGTCTATTAGCCTACGCTGTCGCTGTCGAAGTCGACCTGCCGACAAATTTTGTTAAATCGTAATTGTTGCCAATATAGCGCAACTTTCAAACTAGAGCATGTTTTGCCAGACTAGCAGCACTTGGCAATGATAATGACCTTGATAGCATAGACAAAATTAGCAATGACATTTATTATCTTATTTTTTACCACAGGCAGGGAATTACAGAATGAAAATTTTGCATTCACAAATAATTATTGTCGTTATATGAGTAACTAATCAACTCAGTTTTCGAATATATCATTTGCGATTACAACTTTACTATTGAGGGGAAGAAAACGCCTTGCACATAATTCAAACACTGAGTTCTGTAGTGAAGAGTTCAGTAGATACAACTCAAGCGAGTGACCGAGGAGTGAGAAAGAAGCGCCTTGATTGGTTACTTCCTTCGCAATCTTCCGGCAGGTTAACCCCTTCCCAAGAAATGATCTAACGAGCGTTATGATTGGTCGAATGTCAGTTGTTGCACTCGAGACGATTTGGAGGCACGTGCACCGGAAACCGGTAAGAATCATTTAACGTGCGGCGCTCGTTAGTGAATCCCCGAAATATACCTTATGTACATGAACAATAATTATTGGCACAGGCAATGTATCTTGGATGCCACGATTGTTCGGTATTCACATCAAGAATGATTCTATAGGCTAAACGCTTCAAATTCCGAACAACTTTTAGCTTGACGTCTGGATATACACTACAATGGGAAGAAACTAAAACATTTCCTGCTTATGTTTTATCGGTGAAATTATATTTTTTTGTTTTTGGCTCTGCAACGATACTGGACGAATGCGGAAAAGGTGAGTATAATTATCTTGCTGAAAAGCATCAATTATGTAAATCTTATTAATTTAGATATTGTTTACTTAAAGATTCACCTGCGTACTTGTATTTCATATTGTTGAATGACTTCTCACTTTCTGCACGAAAAGATTGTTAGGTAATTACCGTTGTGATGTGAGGTCAATATTTGAAAAGCTATATCGACGATAGTTTGTACAAGTTCGATCCTTCTAGCATTTGCGCTCATTCGCTTACTTGCTTACCCACCGCCCCGCCCCACCCCCGAAATGAGGGACAGAACAGAACAGTCTTCTAAATTATTCGTTATAGTAGCTTACTTTCAATGGAGTAAACTCCAAATCAATCCAATATATTTTCCTTATTAAAGCACGGATTATTGTATGGCGATTGTATTGATGGTAGTCACCTGCATCCTCGTGCGATAGAAAATTTCGGAAATATTTCCCTTTTTTAAATTCACACTTAAGCTACTAATTATTTCCGAAATACGAAAATGACCTGGGACAATATCAATCAGACAATTTTGCACACCTTCCCAAAACACCATCTATCCTCCATTTTTTCAAAACAAAAATAATGTAAACTTATTTCATGTGGGTTCAATTTAGTTTCCGCCAATTAGCAATCATAAAACATGAAAACAAAATTTAGAAGACGAGATTTTCACTTGTGACTTACTATCTTAAAATGAAGAAGCGGAACAGCAGAGGGAATCCACTCCTTAAAAGAGCCACATTTATGATGTCATTTTGTAATGGAACTACCCAAAATACAAACTCTAAAATCGGAATTCTAAAATCTAGCGCATTTTACGCATGATCCTACTCCAAACGCATTTCGTCTAAAACTATGTACAATTATATATTTGACTAATACAAAACTCGTATCCAGGATGCATACGCTCTGACACTAAAAAAAAAAAAATATTGGGTCAAAATGTGCCATGAGGGTAATTATGTTTCCAACCAACTGTGGGTATTTCTTTGGGCATTTCTTTTTATCCGCTTTGATGGAAAGTTTGCCCATTCTAAAGTAATTACTGCTTATTTTTACCCTAACTGGACAACATGCTTCCCGCATTGGGTAAAAATATTGGCCAAAATTTGGTTGGACATAATAATTACCCTCGCGCTGGTTAAAATTGCACTCCTATCCGGCAAATTTCTGTATTCGTGCATACACTTGCATAATGCCCGTTTGGGGCTCCCCCTTTTCATGACCAAGCGTGTTTTTTTTTCAGTTATTGTTTGCATCATTTGTCATGGCGTCAAATTTTCTTGAATATCTTTTGGAGCCATTGTATTACTGTAACCCTAGTATGTAAAAAAAATATCACGGTACCCATGGTAATTTGACCGCATTACCATGAAATCATGAACAGTATCATTAAATTACCATGAAATGATGGTAATTTGGTCAAATTACCATGGGTATCATGGTATTGCAATGGTGTTTTTTTTTACAAGCTAGGGGGCACTGACACGTGATACGGCTGTACCACTGGGGTGAACTCTCTGTAGCATTGGGTATTACAAGAGCAATGCAATACATAACTGCAGAGAAGCTAATTACGGTACCACTGCGCCTAAAAACATAATAGGGGCGTTAATAGAAATGTGTCATAATGATTACCGTCATCCGGGTGAGGGGGGGGGGGGGGAGGAAGGGGAAGAGAAGCAGTCAAATATATTGCTGTACACACACGGGACCGTAAAACGCATGAAACGGGTTTTGTTGGTCCAGGCGATCAATTGAAATATTTGAGGGTCAAATTGGCCAGATATCAGAGAAAAGGGGTAAATGTTTGCAGAGTTTCTGGTGTATGATTTTCGAGGGTTTGATACTTGTTTATGTAAATCTTTGCAACATGTCCAAAAAACTAACTAAAAAAAAAAAACTCGAAACGGGTGTGACATTGATCAATGAAGAGAGCTTGTTTATTTTATATTTGATTTATTTATTGTGTTTTTTACACTCTAAAAAATATTGGTTTAACTTTTAACCAGCAGGAGGGTAACTATTATGTCCAACCAACTTTGGGCAATTCTTTTTTTTTTTTTTTTTTTTTTTTTTTTTTTTTTTGGGGGGGGGGGGGGGGGGGACCTATTTTCATATCCTTTTTGTTTCGTCAACCGGACCGTGTAGGATAATACGGTAACATGCCCCCGACGCGTGATGCTGTCAGCATGTTAAGAATTCAAGAATTTTTCTAGCGTAGAGGATGACATAATTCCTGATACAATTTTGCAACAAAGCGTGTTTGCCCGTAACAAAAAGGTAAACATTCCAATTTCAGTTCTTTATAATCGAAAGCACTAACGGTGAGTAGTTTTGGTATTAAATCTATAATCGGGTTTGCATGCATGGCGCAATAAATTGTTACCATTTGTGGTATGAGAAAAAAAGGTTTTGGTATACAAAAGTTCCAGAGCGGAGATGTGTTCACATGTGAGTAAATGTAAGAGGCAACCGTGAGAAATTCGGTGACAGGCACCCCCCCCCCCCCCAAGAAGTGCTAACAAATAAAATGACATAAAAGAAGAAAATGAAACAAGTCAAATTAAGAAAAAGAAGACAAAAATCAAGCCGAATTCTTCTGTGTGCTTTATCTCAAAGACAATCTGAGGGAGGGAAGGGGGGAGGTGGCTTTTGATAATTATTTTCTGTCGCGCAAATGAATAAATACGAATTTGAATGTGAAATTTTGAATTTTACTGCCCCCAGTTAACTTCTTTGTTCAAAGCTCAACGTTTATTCCAATGTTGCCTTGATGCGCATTGCTTTCAGGTCACTTGCAGTGAACTATAATTTTCAGCGCCTCGAGTATTTTGTTAGTTTGTGCGCTTCATGAATAGTATCGTTATTATTGCACTATTCTCCTTGACCCACGTTGCCAGTAATATAATGTTTATCCCTTACATAATTCATATCATAGAATCAATACCTTTATGCGGCGAAGCTGCTCTAATATGGTGAAATAGTGGAGAAGCTTGCTTGAAAAAAAGAAGAGGGGGGGGGGGGTGGTTGCATTGTGATAGCGGTCACTTCAGCTTGGAAGAATTTTACAGCAGAAATTCAGCCCCTGAAGCCCCTAAAACATCAAGGATATCATATTATACATGAGCACAAAGAACTGAATCCCAGAAAATTTGGAGTCCATTTCTAATACAGTACGTTGTCTCGTTTACGAATTAGAACAATTTCATTGCAGCATTATGATGTACGCTCCCTTGATTGGCAACGCAATGCAAAATCACTATTTGCATCTGCGAATGGGCAACTTTATGTTAATTTTTGCATTTTTCATTCAGATGTGACAATCATGAGTGCTATACAAGAATCCTCATTCTCAATCATTTTTATTATGTATTCATTTCGACAAAAATCTGTGACAATAACCCTAATAGGCTTGAGTTGTGGGAGGAACCGAACGTTTGTGAACTATCTCATACTGCTTTCACATCAAGGTACGGTCGCTGCGACCGTACCCAGCGACCGATCGGACGTGCTTTCACACCTCCGTCAAAATTTGGTCAGGCCCAGAGCGATCGGTCGCTGTATAGCTGACCTAGCCGGAAGCGGAAGTAGAGATAGTGCGAAGGCATGTATGGGGGTCATTGCATTTCGATCGGTCGCTGAGTACGATGTGCTTTCACATCTAGCTTGCATCGGTCGCGATCGGTCGTTGAAGTACCTCAGCGACCGTACTCAGCGACCGATCGTTTTTGACCAAAACGATCGGTCGCAGCGACCGATGAAATGCTTTCACATTATGATTTCATCGGTCGCAGCGACCGTACCTTGGTGTGAAAGCAGTATCAGTTGTTTGGCTGTCAGTTTGGAAGGTCAAAAAATATGTGGCAAATAATAAGCGTTCAGGATTTAGCAGGCCATAGGCCATGTAGACATGAAAGATACAACCTTTATTAAACTGTTGGCCCAGCATGGTGAAAGATGAAAAAAAAAATACTGACAATCCTCTATCCTTTTTATTGGTGACTTAAAGCCACAGTGAACTGGAGCTTATATAGGTCTGAAATGATGTATTTACGACACCGCCAACTTGCGGCTACTCACAACCAGAGACTGTCTTAGAAATATTACGCCCTTCTTCTAGTGAACTGCCTTAGTCTGACATTTTTACAGATGTGTCTCAACAATAAAGCTTGCGTTAATCAGAATGGTGCATGCTGGGAGAAAAAAATGGGACAGAATCAGTAGTTCAGGACTGATATGGCGCTATTTCGAAATCTCCAGAACGGCGCCTGTTCGCTTTAGCTTTAATACTTTGCTATTCTAGATTGTATGCGGAGGTGTCGTGGTATAGTGGTTCATTTACTTGACTCTTAATCCAAGGGTTGAGGGTTCGAATTCCTAACGTCTTTTGATAAGATACTAACGTCACTAACGTCTTTTGGTGAGAGTTTAACTCACATTTGCCACTCTCCACCCAGGTGTTAATGTGTACCTGACAATTGCTGTGTATGGTAATGATAATTGCATGAAGAACAGCAGTGATGCTGAAGTGAAGCTTCCCTAGGTAAACATGGTAAACAAAATTATTATTATTATTATTATCATTATTATTATTATTATCATTATTATTATTATTATTATTATTATTATTATCATTATTATTATTATCATCATCATTATTATTATTATTATTATTATTATTATTATCATTATTATTATTATTATCATTATTATTATTATTATCATCATCATCATTATTATTATTATTATTATTATTATTATTATTGTTATAATTATTATTTCTATCATAGATGCTGTATTCATAGTCTTAGTAACAATCGCCTTTATTTATTTTATCATTTATTTATTTACCACTTGTGGGACGGAACACCCTATCACTAAAATGCTGTTTACGTATAGGGGGTTCCATATAGGGGCCTTCCGTACTTGGATTCCTGTAGTGAATGAAAACGTCATCTTCTAGACCCAAAGAAAAAAATACAGAAAGAAAATCGACTATTCATGTGAGATACGGCGAGACACTTGATAAGGGTTCTTAATTTTCAGCGGATGGGGTAATTATGCAATGCTGTGGAACGAAAACATTAATTTACTCATGTTTACATGTGATTCCGGCGACAAGTTATTATCGTGCATCCGCCTAGCTAAAGGGTGTTTTCTGTAGTCTGTGGGTTAAAGCAGGAAATAATGAAAACTCTGTTGTTGACAGGATATACTGCCTTAACCCTTAGCGTGCAGTGTCTTCTTCAAGGAAACTTGGGCAGTATCTTGTGATCCAGAATGCTGGGAACGACACGTTAGACCACGAGCAGAAAGAGCTAAAATCATAGACAATTAGTATAGGATATACCAAGTACAGTGCTCACAGCTTTCAAGGAATTCCTTCCTGTCGGTACCCATTTACACCTGGGAGGAGAGTTATCGTTATTTATCGTTAACCAATTGCCTACTGGAACCGGGTGGCCCTTGTATTAAGTCTATGGAAATAAGAGTATTCAGTATTCAACTGGTTAACTGTTGAATGTTCCATGGGTTTACTTATCGTTAAAATTTTCGGATAAAATTGACGGAGGCCTTAAGGTTCACCAGAATTGCCACAGCTTCGACTGTCAGACTTTGTGTCATCTGTCGCTGGCAATTCCTAAAATTCATAAAATTTTCATAGGGCTGTTCATACGATGATGTAATAAATGATTCATATGCATGACGTCATACTGATGACCCGACATAATGCTCCAAGCTTAATTTCATCAAAGATATATGCAGTAATAGGGTCAGTGTTGCAGTATAGGGTTGGGATTACACTATGAACATGACGGACAAAGAAAGCGGACAAAATAAACAACCTCTCATTCTACCCTTCACAATGGTTCTGGTAGTCAAAAGAACATCCCTTCACAGCTATTATGTTTAATCATGTAGCTCCAGATGAATATGCATGTGACACTTGTTCCACATATTTCAGACAAGAGCAGTGAAGGGATGTTCTTTTGACTACCAGAACCATTGTGAAGGGTAGAATGAGGGGTTGTTTATTTTGTCCGCTTTCTTTGTCCGCCATGTTCATAGTGTTAGATGTAGGGTTTGGTATAGTCATGATAGTCTTTGGTCCAGCCCTAAAGTTCTGGGACAATTCTATTCATTTCAATTCAGTTCAATTCAATATAATTCAATTCAATTACAAGCCTGTATTGACAACTGAACTTCCTTTAAAAGGGTGCAGTGCGAGAAAATACTGACATAATAGTACAAGCAAAAAGTATGAAATATTTTATTTGATGTAATTCAAATTTGTCCGAAAATTTTAATAACTATTAGAATCATTCGTTTTAAGAGCTATATAAATGTTACATAATTATAATAATATAATTATGTCATCAGTGTAATTTTGTGCTTTATTGGCGACCCATGTAACTTCCATAATTATAGAGGTGCAATGTTTAAAAGATATTGAGCAAAGAAGGGTATGTGATAGATACACAATTTATAAACGCAATAAAAGACAACTAGGCAAGAGTGCGGTGAATATCATCTTGTGCTTTACTGGCAACCAACGTAACTTAATCAAAACAGGTATGGGAAAATGTGACAAAATAGAATACAATAATATATCCTGAACATTGAAATCGGAACAGTACAAAGAAAATATCACTAACTTTTTACCCCCCACAGGGAATGTGACGTAATATGATTTTTTAAAAATCGATTTTCTGTATGCATTGCAGTTAAAGGCATTGGCTAATTTTGTGAGTAGCTGATTTAAAAAATTCTCAAACTAAGATGAAACATGTGTGTGAGTACTTGTATTTGTATTCCAAAACCCTGAAACCAATCATAATTTGGAATGAAAAAGTGTAAGTTAGACGCAAACGGCGATTTTCTTATCCTTCGTCTCACGAGACAATCACTAAGAGGACCACTTTACTTGAATTTGAAAATGCCGTTATGTGCCTCCCGCAGTGTGATACGCCAATACACACAGTACGGTAAGGTGAGTCACACGCGCATGCGCACTCCTTATGTCTATTCTGGGCAACCGACCCTCGTATATTTTTCAAACATTGGCTCACATTTTTAATATTTAAAAATACTTCATGTGAATATTATACTTTGAAGCTTTCAGACTGGTATATTTACACTATAACCTTTATGTTTATCCCATTTTAAAGTAACAAAACAAGATTTTTTAAAAATCATAACAATGTTAGCCAATGCCTTTAAAGCATAACTTAGATGTACAAAACATGAACGAATCATGATGACGAATCTCCTGTCACGTAATGAATTGTCACCCTATCCGCTATCATTTTATCACAACAAAGGATATTGGCTTTATTGCCCGACAATTTCTGTGCTACCGTGGTAACCATATTAACAATAGCACACTTCATAATAAGGGGGTCGTTGTGCATTTCGCGACTGCAGAGATTGTGTGGATTTTCGTATGCGACAAATACAGAATTGTGATGTACCTGATAAAAAAAACATGTAAAAACCTACTGAAAATCTTTTTTTTCTGATTCTCGTTGACCATGTTGACAGGTTATTTTGTACTATGATAAAGCTGCCTCAGGCTAATAATCTACCAGAACAAAAGATCATGCACGACGATCATTCTATTTGCAGCTATTCGTCGCCAGTAATCACTCTGGGGAAATAAAGAGACTGTTTGGAACACCGCAGTGCATTATTGTAATATTGTTTGGGCAAATTCAACTAATTGCTCTATGTAACGATTATCTCGACTCCAATTAAGAGCTGTGTCGTTTATCATGCTCATTAACTTACCAGCACCTCTCCTATATTGCTCAATTGCGGTCTATGGAAAGTATGATTTGAATACATTTGATATTGTATTTATGTTCTTATGCCATATTCCATTTCACCGGCGTAAATCCGTTTTGAGGAGGGGGGGGGGGGGGGAATGATGACCTTTTTTTGCCGATTTTTTTTCGGTGAACTCACAAGGAAGTATACACACATACACACACCCTCATTCACCCACGCAGACCACCCCCCCCCCCACATATATTATTTTGCGGGCGAGCGAAAAAATAACCACTTTTATGTTTTTTAAGAGCATTTGAATCCACCAAATGACCGTCATTTATGACATTTTTATAAAAAATTCACCAACTGATTATTTACAAAATCATTTTTCCTTAAAACGGGGGGGGGGGGGGGGGGATGTTTGTACACACCATCCCCCCTCTCGAAAAAGTTGGGGGGATATATCACCCCCATCTCCCCGGGATTGAAACCAATGTTCCATTTGCAATTGAAACAATTTCAATTCAATAACCAATTCCATTTATTATTTCACCCGAAGCTCTTCAGAGTATCACTCGCCTTTAAACAGAACAAAATTGATTTGATAAGTGTATTCTATAGAGGATTCAAGATCTGGAATGAATTTCACCCAGATATAAAGTCAAGCCCATCTTCGAATTCAATCAAACGCAATTACAAGTCACATTTTCTCAAACAATATCCATTTGTCTAGCATTATACCTTGTCTGTGTTGGGCCTGTCCTGTTTGATTAAATTAATTTTTTCAAAGCTGAAGTTTTCGGTTATATTATGTTTAATATTTATCCCTTCATTATATGCCCATTCTATAAAATCCATGTAATCTTATTGATCGAGACAGCTTTTCATAAAGCTTCTTTCTTTGCTTGCTGGGCTACGTTTCACGAAACCGTCATAAGTCTAAGTTGATAGACATCCCATTGAAACGCGTGTTAATTCTACAACACGCGTTTCAATGGGATGTCCAAGAAGTTAGACTTATGACGGTTTCGTGAAACGCAGCCCTGTCTCCTCTGTCATGGACACTCTAAAAACGATTCAGTCAAAATGACTGGCTGAAGGGTCAGCTAGGTGCAACTAATATGTCTAGTCAAATATCTTACTATATTATAGTCAAAGCTGACTCTCTACTAGTCAGTCAAAATTCGACTGGAAAATAGTACGAAAAAAAAATACTGAAAAATAGTCAGAAATGACTAAAATAATAGTTGCACCCAGCTGACCCTTTCGTCATGTTCGTCTAGTCAGTTTGAAATGAATCGTAAGCAGGGGTAAGAGTGCACTTTTATTTTTTTTTATCAGTGTTTATGTACTGAGTTGTATTTGCATGTATTTTAATCAAGGAGTTTTAAGAGCTGGAGTCACATCTATAACTCATTCCCTTAAAACCATGTTCAATGCGCCAGGAGAAAATATGTGAGGCATGTGCTTGACTGGATCTTCCTTGCAGATGCAGAGAGAAAAGGATCCTGCCTACAACTTCAACCTTACGGGCCATTTTCAAAGGGAAATATGCTTTTGTAATTGAAATAACGTTTCGCTACCACTGGTCTGATAATACGAGCAGTACACAGTGCTGACCTTTACGGGAGGCAAGCGAAAGGAAATGGTGCAAAATTTGCTGAAATATGAATCAAAATTACTCGACTGGGCATGTGTGGGCACTAATCTGAGTATCTGACATGTAACATCATACATAATTGTACTTGAACAAATTCACTTTTTATGTTCGTTTGCAGGAAGTAATGGGAAAAGTGTCAAATTGCGGGTTTAAGGATTGTAAAATTTTACTATTTTTCACCAATTAAAACTGCTATCATGCGACATACGCAAATTCCAAGCACACAATTAGGCTTTTGTATTCATATTTTATCATCTTTTAAATTTCCTCTATGTTAATTCGAATGAAAAGTGAAATATTAACGATATTTTATTTGTGAAAAAAATCACTGCTCAAGCTTTCCCATGATGTTGGCGGCATCGAACATCGGACATCAAAGGCAACAGCACACATGTAGATTCTCTTGCGCAACATTTGAAAGGGACAGCTGCTTGAAATAATTTCTTGCCAGTTGGGATTCCAGCTCTTAAAACTCCTTGATTTTTAATCTGTCGGTGCACGGCAATTGTAGCGCTCAGTGCATTCAAGGAATAATTCCTACCAGGTATCCACCCACTAAACTTGGATCGAATGTGCTTGCCAAAGGACATTATCGCTGCGGCAGGGATTCGAACCTCGTACCATGTGGTTCACTGTCTTGAGACATTATCCACCGGACCACAACACCTCTACTCACTATGAACACGACGGACAAAGAAAGCGGACAAAATAAACAACCTCTCATTCTACCCTTCACAGTGGTTCTGGTAGTCAAAAGAACATCCCTTCAGTGCTATTGTCTAAAATATGTGGAACAGGTGTCGCATGCATATTCACCTGGAACTACATGATTAAACATAATAGCAGTGAAGGGATTTTCTTTTGACTACCAGAACCATTGTGAAGGGTAGAATGAGAGGTTGTTTATTTTGTCCGCTTTCTTTGTCCGCCATGTTCATAGTGACTTAATTGGCAACCCGTTTTCTTATTCTCGCTGACAGATCAAACCACCAGCTTGCAATCCGGAAGACCTGAAATCTAGAAGACATTTAAAGACACTCCTCCTAGACACCGCAGGAGCCCACAGATCGATAAAAGGAAACGGTCCCTTACATTTCAGGATATAGTGTGGATATTACATCGCTATTTTAGATTTGCGGAATAAAGAATGATACGGTAAGAAAAAGATTTTTCAACCCATGGAATACTGAATTTTCTCTTCCCCTTAGACTTAATACGGGGGCCACCCGGTACCAGTAACCAAGGGATTAGTGATACGGTAACGAAAGGAAAGGAAGTTAAGGAAAATGTTGTTTTTTTCAGTTTGTCCACAAACTTATCATGAATACACTCTAAAAAGGTTGAGTGAAAATTTACCCAGTGTAGGGTAAAAAGGGAACAGGCATGTTTGTTGGGTAAAATTTTGTCCCATACTAAGTATAAAATGCATTTTTATGGGTAAATTTTAACGCAGCACCAGGTAAAATTTACATTTTACTTAATATTATTTTACCCAACAAAAATGCATGCTCCCTTTTTACCCAATTTTGGGTAAACTTTTTTTTTAAAGAGTGTAATATTAAGAAAATGTGCCCAAATGTAAATACTTGCCCCCCCCCGTTCTTTCTCAGACAAGTCGAAAAGTGATTGTCATTATTTCATTATCATCATAGTTATTATTAAAATCATTATCATTATTGTTATTATCGTTATTATTATCATTACTATTATCATAATTATAATCATTACATTATTCATGTTATACTAGTAGCAGAAGTCGTAGTAGTATCATCGTCATCATCATTCCCTCTTTTATTGGTGTTATTCCCATTATTATTTTCATCATTGTTATTGTTTTTAACATTTTAAATGTTTTCATTTGTAGGCTAGTAATGGCAATGCTAGTAATATTATTAGATATTATGTTCATCATTTGTGTTATAGTTGTTATCATTTTCATTTAGTTTTTATTCATTCATCCATATTTATTTATTTATTTATTTATGTTTTGCCTGCTTGAGCAGCTTTAGGGCAGGTATGTTTGTGATTTCGTAGATTTGTAGATTTGTGACAATGGTACAAATTAAAAATGCAAATTTAAAAATGCAAAAATAATATGACCCCCCCCCCAAAAAAAAAAAAAAGTCTAAAAAGATTTTTCTGAAACAACAGAAAAGACTGTATTAAAGTAATGATATTAAATGAGAATGAAAACTGAGCTTGTTGAAACGCTGATTCCTGGCAAGAAAGTACATGAATTATTAATATGTTACATAAATAAATTAAACTAAGCAAATTAAACTTAGCAAACATGCTAACGCCATGAAAAAAAAGTAAAGATAAAATGGGAAAAGATAAAAGAATGGGAATATATTTATCTCCGCGATTCAAAAAGTCCTTCAATAATAAATGATGAAACAAGCTTTTTATATTTCACTTGGCCCAGTCGTCTCAGTGAAGACAATGAAAAAGAGGAAAGATAAGATATGTCCTTCTCCTTAAGTTCAGTTAACATGAGCCTTCTTACTTCTTTCTTGTAAAAATGGAACGTATTCTACTCTAATAACATGTCTTTTGTTCCTTTTGTTTTCGTGTTTTGGCTTGTTCCTGAAATATTTTTATCATCATTTAATCGTTTATCTTATCTATATGTTCTGCATGCTCCCCTTGCAAAGACGGTCTTTGTTGCTTCTAAAGATAAGTTTTCTTTAGGGGGAAAGGTGAAATCTGTTTTCTGTCTGATCTGTTTTTTGTCATTTCTTTCTTATTTCTTATTGTTTTCTTATAACAACGCATTCGAAATATGTCAAGAACATTTGTGTGTACTCCCATATTTACCTTTTGCTGTGCTTAGTGAAATATTGGCAGGATCCATTTTTATTTATGTTTTTTTTTTTCAATTTCATTTCGATGACTTCAAATAAATGATCCTTTTGAAGTTGCTTTGAAATACTTTCTTTCATTATTGTCATGACATGGGTAGCACTCAAATTTAATCTATTAACGGGACTGCGATCTATACCTTTTATAAGAAAGGATATTATACAACTATAACTAGCTGAATATTCACAGAATATATAAATAGATTTAACACTTGCAAATCTTAATTCAACGTATTATATACATGCATACCCTTTTGAGTGTTTATTCATTTTGTGGATTGGGAATCTGAATTTGTCACCAATTATCATACCAACGTTGTAAAATTCTTATTATTAATAATATTATCATTAATTATGTTATTCTTGGAAGGGGGTATGGCAGGAGGAGGAGCGAGTTCATAGTGTTGCAGGATTTTTATTTAAACTCGCTATTTATATTTATTTATATTTCTATGTTAATTGCTATCGTGAAATATTTGTATTTTTTAATCCGGGCTTGTGCAATATTCTTCTACATGGTTGTCTATGAGGGCTCGCATGCCTCCGGGTAATAGGGAAGGATTTCACTTTTGCGAGCCCTGGCTCATAGGCCACCATTTCTTTCCTCTGGTCTTTACTTCTTATTTCCTTCTTTTGCTATCATTTTAAAGATATTTGTATTTTTTTATTCTGTTTACTTTGTATATCAAATTTGTATCAATTTCTGATTTTTATGGCCAAATAATAATAATGATAATAATGATCAAATTCTCCATTACATTTGCAGATTGTATAAATGGTGTATTTCAGTCGTTTTAAGACATGTACAAATTATTTGTATGTCGCCAATTATATGTTAGAAAACAAAAACCTTTATTGAACTGAAAGAAATTATTGGATTGATTTAAAAGAAATTGCCTCATATTGCAGGTCCCTGAAAGTTCTAGTTTTGTTTCCCTAAATGATTTTCACTGTCATTTTTTTCAATATCCGTGCACATTTTTCTTTCGTCCTCATTTTCACGATTATTGCGAGACTATTTCGAGAAAGAAGAAACAATGGTTACAGTGACTCGTACAACATAATCATCTTGGCAATTCACCCTGTTTAACTCTAAGCGTTTCTTCAGTTCACACGTATACATCTTCCCCTTCTGACCTCTTTCTCTCCTCTTTGTTTTTACGTTTTTTTTAGAAAATCTAAATACCTTTTTTCTTCTTCCTCTTCTCCTCATTCTTCTTCCTCTTCCTTTTCTTCTTCTTCTTCTTCTTCTTCTTCTTCTTCTTCTTCTTCTTCCTCTTCCTTTTCTTCTTCTTCTTCTTCTTCTTCTCCTTCTTCTTCCTCTTCCTTTTCTTCTTCTTCTTCTTCCTCTTCTTTTCCTTCTTCTCCATCTTCCTACCGTCAAGATTATCGTTGGGTTATTTCGAGAGAGGAAACAATGCTAATTGACTCGTGTAACATAAATATCCTGACAGTTCGCTTCTCCTAACCTTGAGCCTCTCTTAAAAAGTTTGCCAACTTTAGATAATAAGACAATGCGCTGAAGGAGCATGGGGTAGTCTGCGGTCACAAACCCTATTTTGACACTTCTTAAACACAATTCCATAAAGCCTTTAGCACCTGTTATAACATTGCAGAAATACGAACCTAATTTTGCACCCAAGTGCTATAGCATCACCTTTCGGGATGCAATCTTCCACCCTCCTAGACAAAGGTGCAAAGAGGCACCCTTTGTACCTGTTTGCACCCGAAAATGACCATCTGCACCCTTAAAGGTGCAATTATGCACTTTAAAGGGTGCCGAAATTTTTGCATCCAAAAGGGTGCAAATTTGCACCTTCATTAAAGAGTACAACTCTACTCTACACCCTTGAGAGTGCAAAACGTAGCTCCCTGCACCTTCAATGGCGCATAATGCTTCTTTGGGTGCAAAGTTGCACCCTATGGTTGCACTCTTAAAGAAGCTCCTAGAGTATCACTTGAAGGGTGCAAAATTGAACTTTTTCTTCTTCTTCTTCTTCGTGTGTATACCAGTTGTTGTTTACAAGTTTTTGTCATATATTTCTAAATATTATTTATATTATTTTTGTTCTCCCTGCTAAGCTCCACCCACAAAAAAGCCCCTCCAATGCTAACTGCCTCTTCTGACATCATCAGTCAGTCATCAGTCAACACAGTGAACATGAACAAAAGATATAGGCAGGTCTTTTCCCATCAACTGACCACCTCTTCGCTATCACGACAATAGCATTGCAAGCTTTAATACAATGCCAGTTCACAAAATTCAATTGTATTTTAAGCAGTTGCTATTGTTATGAGCTATTATATGAAAAAGTCCAAAGATTTGTGGTTACTCCAGATCAGTAGAAGACAACATGCATTTCTAACTTAGTGACCCTTTAAAAAAATTGAAGGATTTTTCTTCATAACCTGCATATTTCAAATTCTAACAAGAAGCTGATTGAGTGTTGGACCCCGAGCACTCGTATGTAGTCCAATATGCATAAAATCACAGGGCATGTGATTTTATGCAAGATCGAATATATTCCTTTATCATTTTTTTTTATGAATTCCAAATTTTAAGATACACATATGTACTACCTTTTAAACCTGGGCCCTTTTCTTAAAGCTTGTTATCAGTAACAACTGCCACATTTCTATGACAAATTTGCTCTCGGCCAATCAGATGCAAGGATTTCAGTAGCTTATAATAGTTATTGCAACTTGTTATTGATAACAAGTTTTATGAAATGGGGCCCTGTCCCATCTGCTTTGAAACACTTTTTTTCACATCGCAGACTGTCCTTACAAGCGAACCAAGGCTGCGTTTCACGAAACCGTCTTAAATCTAACTTCTTGGACATCCCATTGAAACGCGTGTTGTAGAATTAACACGCGTTTCAATGGGATGTCCGTGAACTTAGACTTATGACGGTTTCGTGAAACGCAGCCCAAGTGTATCTTCAAAGAAATTACGGGTTGTGATGGATGGTGGGAAGGGGGGGGGGGGGGTGGGGCTGGGGGGGACAGGTGAAGTTATAGCCTTACGGAAACACATACCCTCTTTGATTAGCGCTTGCAAATTGGATGATGCATGGAGAAGTTTCCGGTACAGGCCTAGAGGCCAATGAAATGACGATAATGAAAAAAAAAACCCAATATGTATATATATATATATATATATATATATATATATATATATATATATTCTTTATTTTTAAAACGTGAAATTTGGAATCTTTCTTTGGTTGGTCATGATGTAGTTTTGTTCTTTGTTTCGTTTTTGCTTTTTTGCGCCCCTAAAAGTGGCGCCCAGTGCTCGTGCCCCTTCCCCCCCCCCCAATACGCCACTGACGACAACTAAAGCATAGGTTTATGTTCTGCAAAACAGACCTCTAGGAAGAACAGAGCCATTTGAATAATGGCTCTGAGTAGAGCTTCCAGCCATTTGACATATTGAGTTGCATGCATTTTTTTTGTTTGTATTGCTTTTTATATGGAAAATAAAACCAACCAACCAACCAACCAGTATACGATAGTACACTGCACGCACACACACATACCCTTTGTCTATCATGTCTGGACAACCCTGAAAAAAAAAGAATATCGCTGTGCACCGCTGTCACGTCTGGGCTGGACAATGGGAGCTCCAGAGTGTAACGAAAGGGTTCGAATTTCTAGGGCAGCGAGCTTTTTAACGACGATTGCAATCTTCCTTAATAACCCCCGAATATCTTTCATATAATTACTTCTATACCTAATGTTGTTCAATATGTGTCAGTTAATAACTGCACCAAATTTGGGGCTTTTAGAAAAAAGTGCACAATTATGCAGAAAAAAAAAAAAAAATCTGAGGAATGAAGCGACACTTCGACGTTTAAACATGTTAAACATAGAGGGTAAAATATTGTTTGTTCTCCGCAATACGGCGACAGTTGTTTACAACATACAGTTTCGTTGATATACGTAATGTACGTACTGAACTTACGTACAAATTTTGTATCATTTTATAATTGTTAGTTAAAATACCTATAATGATTTTGTAAATTAAATGTGGAAGTTTTTATGAAATTTTATTTACTGTTAGTGGAGATAATTGAAATGCAATTACATGGAATGCTACAACCGCACTTTTTTTAGTGGACTCCACTTTGATTTTGGGTGGTTTTCAACTCCTAAAACTAATAACTCCCATCATGGATGTCGATGTGTATTCGTGGTTGGGGATGAGTGGTGCTGAACATCTTTGGAGAGCCGGGAGAAGGGCGTGGGGACTTTCAAAATTATCCCAAGTAAAATTACATTTCAGTACATCAAGAGTGGTTTTATGGGAATTATTAATGCTCATAAATTCCGTAACTTTCTTTGAATCTTTTCTTTTGGTCATCATTATGAAAATCAAAAACAAAAATAATAATATAACAAAGTGACATAATTTGTTTCTTTGTCTTGCAGGATTTTGGCGTCGTCACGGCGACTGATCGTAGTATGGTGCTTGTTTGCCGTCTTAGCTATGTTTATGATCAGTATTAGAACAACATTTCGAGATGGTGAAACACATGCTGCACAAGCACGATCAAAACCTGACCAAGGTACGTGTTAATGGAATAATCATGGTGATGATGATGATAATAAATACATAATAATGATATACAGTTCTTGTATAGCGCATATAACATTATGATATAACGTTTCTACGCGCTTTCAAAGGACTTGCCCCCAGCTTTAGCAGCGCGCAAGCATTTCAAGGAATGAATTCCTGCCAGATACCCATTCACCTCACCTGGGTTGAATGCAGCACGATAATAATACTACTACCACCACTATCACTACCACTACTACTACTACTACTACTACTACTACTACTACTGATGGTAATTACCAAGGGTAGCCTTTTCAGTACTACGTTCTTTTCTCCAGAGGGCCTGGCCCTGCTATCATTACCCTGGCTTTAGCACGGCAACCGTATATCGCTCAGTGCATTTAGTTCAAGGAATAATTCCTACCAGGGCCCTCTTGCATAAAAAATTGCGATTAAACGCAACTAAAAAGAATAATAAACGCAAGTTGATTTTCAACCAATCAGACGTGAGTATTTGGGACTTGCGTTTAATTCTTTTGAGCTGCGGTTAATCGTCGCAACATTTTATGCATGAGGGCCCAGGTGTACGCACTCGCGCCCTTTGGGGTCGAGTCGAGTGTGCAATACAGATTTACAAAAGGACAGTGCCTCGGCAGGAATGCGAACCCCGTACCTTATGGTTCACAGTCCGGAGACATATCCACTAGACCACGACAAATACTCCTTAATAATTTGATAGGTACGGTGTATGTGCGAAGTAGGTTGTTCAAGGTGTTGATATGGTGTTTATGAGCTGTGTAAGTGAAAGTAAGATCATAATAATGTGTAGGTATGGTGTATGTGTGAAGTAGGTTGTTCAAGGTGTTGATATGGTGTTTATGAGCTGTGTAAGTGAAAGTAAGATCATAATAATGTGTAGGTACGGCGTATGTGTGAAGTAGGTTGTTCAAGGTGTTGATATGGTGTTTATGAGCTGTGTAAGTGAAAGTAAGATCATAATAATGTGTAGGTACGGCGTATGTGTGAAGTAGGTTATTCAAGGTGTTGATATGGTGTTTATGAGCTGTGTAAGTGAAAGTAAGATCGTAATAATGTGTAGGTACGGCGTATGTGTGAAGTAGGTTGTTCAAGGTGTTGATATGGTGTTTATGAGCTGTGTAAGTGAAAGTAAGATCATAATAATGTGTAGGTATGGTGTATGTGTGAAGTAGATTGTTCAAGGTGTTGATATGGTGTTTATGAGCTGTGTAAGTGAAAGTAAGATCATAATAATGTGTAGGTACGGCGTATGTGTGAAGTAGGTTATTCAAGGTGTTGATATGGTGTTTATGAGCTGTGTAAGTGAAAGTAAGATCGTAATAATGTGTAGGTACGGCGTATGTGTGAAGTAGGTTGTTCAAGGTGTTGATATGGTGTTTATGAGCTGTGTAAGTGAAAGTAAGATCATAATAATGTGTAGGTATGGTGTATGTGTGAAGTAGATTGTTCAAGGTGTTGATATGGTGTTTATGAGCTGTGTAAGTGAAAGTAAGATCATAATAATGTGTAGGTACGGCGTATGTGTGAAGTAGGTTATTCAAGGTGTTGATATGGTGTTTATGAGCTGTGTAAGTGAAAGTAAGATCATAGTAATGTGTAGGTACGGCGTATGTGTGAAGTAGGTTGTTCAAGGTGTTGATATGGTGTTTATGAGCTGTGTAAATGAAAGTAAGATCATAATAATTTGTAGGTAGGTTTATGTGTGAGGTAGATTGTTCACGGTGTTGATATGGCGTTTATGAGCTGTGTAAGTGAAAGTAAGATCATAATAATGTGTAGGTACGGCGTATGTGTGAAGTAGGTTGTTCAAGGTGTTGATATGGTGTTTATGAGCTGTGTAAGTGAAAGTAAGATCATAATAATGTGTAGGTATGGTGTATGTGTGAAGTAGATTGTTCAAGGTGTTGATATGGTGTTTATGAGCTGTGTAAGTGAAAGTAAGATCATAATAATGTGTAGGTACGGCGTATGTGTGAAGTAGGTTGTTCAAGGTGTTGATATGGTGTTTATGAGCTGTGTAAGTGAAAGTAAGATCATAATAATGTGTAGGTATGGTGTATGTGTGAAGTAGGTTGTTCAAGGTGTTGATATGGTGTTTATGAGCTGTGTAAGTGAAAGTATTTAGATCTTGAGATGACCCTTGATTCGAGGTCACCCAAGGTTATAATCTGAATTCACTTGTAGTTGGAAGGGATGTGTAATTGTTATCGAATGGTCGGTCACGCCCGTGACATTTCTTCATCCCTGACCTCCTTCCTACTCTAGACCTGTGACGTCATTTCCTGTTTCCATTAACCTGTGGTAAGAAGCGGGAAGTGAGCTCATTAGTACGTTAATTAAAGAACGAGGGTCTGTGTGCTGTATGATCAACTGATCGAGTTAAACGTGGTACGTCGTCACAGCTCGATCAATTTGCTCAGGACTAAACACTTTTGTCTATAAGCACCAAAGTTTAAACAATATGACATAAGCAAAAATCATGTTGATAAAAAGCAGTGTAAATTTTGCACACATAGATAACATGCCTAACATATTCTGACCTATCATGCCTAAATACTTGATCAGATGCGCATTATAGGTCATTAACCTCTCTGCGACTGGTCTGCACGAGTGATTTTGTAGAAAATCCGTGCGTACGTCTGACGACTGGTCTGCGCGTGTTTTTATTTGTTTGTCTTTTTTTTTTGGCTGTTGTTGTTTTCATCAGGCACGCAGAAGCACGCAAGACAAGCAAGGAGGCTGTTGGACAAGTCCAGCAAACTCTGCGGGTGGCTGTGCTTTTAAATGAAAGCAGATGCGAACATCGCAAGAAGATCTTGCGCTTGTCGTGCAAGGAGGCATTTGGCGCCATGCACAGACATAAGCAGCCTTAACGCATCGCTGCAACGCTGTTGCTGAAAGAAGGCTGTCGTGTCAAACGCCCAACTTTGCCATGCTTTGCAATTATTATTATTTTTTACGAAGGGAAGTGTAAATATTGACGCATTAATTGTGGTTTGGTAGATCTTAATACCACTTTTGAACCATTTTTTTTTTTTTTTTTTTTTTTTTTTTGCTTTGCTGGTTAATTCAACAGCGGATAGATAAAGCGACCAGGGAAAAAACTATCTATGGAGCCCCACTGGTGTAAGCCTTGTCTACAGACCAGTGTGCTCAAGGCTATTTTAGCTCGATCAAAATCACTAGTCCTACATTTTGTCACATAAGTAAAACAAAACGGGTAATTCTTCCATGCCATATCACAGACACTTTTGCATACACTTTAATCGGTGAACAGTGAACAACTGCTAAGGGGAGCATGACTCATATGACAGACATTGAACAACAAACCATAAATCAAGATCCATTGAAAACATAAAGCAGCATATGGTTTTAAAATGACAGTGTCTCTGCCGCGGAACTTTCATACTTTTTTTTTAATTGCAATTCTTCTAATTTCATATGAAAAAAAACCCAAAGGATATAACTGATGAGACGTACAAACTCTGACAATGCTTATGCAAAGATGTAGTTCTGATATGAGAGCAAGTATATTTGAAATTATGCAAAAAACCACACACACAAAAAACAACAAATAAAAATCATACATTGCTGATTAGAATCCCCAACGAACTTTGAAAATTCAAAGATACATGTAGTTAGTCGTAAGACGCCCTGCTGCATTACTGGTACTTGTAATGCAATCATTGCAAAATTACACGTTTTCGATTTATCAAGGCTTTTTAAAGTGACAGTTAGTAAGGATAACATTAACGACGATAGTAGTAGCAGTAGTAATTATGAAAATAGTAAAAAAAAAATGATAACAATTAAAATAGTTACAATAGCATTAATGAATATCATCAATATATATTTTTATCACTATTATATTTATTATTGTCATTATCATAATGTACACTTCAATATCGCTTAGACCTGCTTGATAGAATGAGCTGTATGGGGTATGGATAAACGAGGTTGCACCTTGTGACAATTTCTAACACTGCGTCGTACACATGGAATGCAAGTAAAAAATGTGTCCATTCACCACAAAACCATAAGGTTGGTTCTTTTACAAATGTTTACAAAATTGAAAGCTTAGACTCTAAATGTGATTATGACTCGTCCTCTGTGGACTATGAGTAAATCCTTTGAAATTTCAGAATGTCCACATATCAGACGGACTAATAACTATAAAGAGAATGTGAGCTCTTTTTTATTTATAGAAAAGCGGCCCTCGAATGACTGATCCGATCTTCATGAACACGAATTTCCTTTTGTCCATGGCACAAAATTGTGGAATCAAATCTCCTCATCCATATCGCTATGCAGGACTAACCGGAATTTGAAGCTTAATGTGGCGTACTATATTATTCTGTACTGCTGGATTATCTTATGTGTAAGGCAGTGGATGGTGAATTTTTTGGTTGTTGTTTTGTTTTGCGATTTGAAGCTCCCGGCAAGCTGACACACATTTTTTTCCAAATGTGCGAATTTTGTTTTAATGAAAAGGCAAAACAACGTTATTTCTGCATTTAATTTCTCCCTGCAACTTTGTTGTTTGTCTGATGCTACACTAGTGAAAATGACTAGATTATTGGTCAGCTGGGTGCAAGTGATATATGTAGTCACAAAAGTAACTATATTCCAGTCAGAAATGACTAAGTTCTAGTCAAAATACTCCAGAAAATAGTCGCAAATGACTAATAACTAGTAGTTTAGTTGCACCCAGCTGACCCTTTCATCTAACCGTTTTCAACTGATTTGTTTTCAGAGTGTAGGATAATCAATAAACTAAAATGCCTTAAGTAATAAAAAGAAAATAGTCATCATAATCCCCCCCCACTAAAAACCCCCGATTTTTCTACCTCAAACCACCTGATTAATCCAGATGTTCACTTTGTTGTTATTGTTGTTGTTGAATTGGGTTTTTACAGCCGTTTATCAATCAAATATGATTATTTACATCTGGGACCGACCTTTAACGTCACCATCCGAAAGACGTGGCAAATGTAGATTCATATCTTGCCAAAGGACATTAGTGCCGCGGCAGGGATTCGAACCACGGACCTTGTGGTTCAAAGTCTGGAGTCTTATCCACTGAGCCACAACACCTCTTAAGTGTATGTCAGGAGTGGGATTCGAACCCACGCCTCAATATGGAGACCAGAACTTGGGTGTGGACCCTTAGTTCACTCTAAAATTCCCTAATTTAATACTGGTCGCTTTTGGTGGAATGTCAAATCATTCCTTAACTATGACTGTACCCATGCTTTTAAAGGCTCCTACGCCTGAATGCTGAAATATAAAAAAAGGAAAAGAGAAAGGAGCAAAAAGAGGGACAGAAAGAATACAGAAAATAAAGGGGACAAAATCATGAGTATTGAAATCATTCTCTCGCGTTGCATGGCGGACATGCATGCAAGCAGAAGTACAAAGATGCAGTGCAAAGTAGCTGATTATTCTTAAAAAATAATTGTTGGCGGCAAATATTTACAGGAGAAGTAGCTTTTTGAGTCCTTTTTTCCATATTTTACCCCTGTGCTGAAGCTTGGCCATTTCTCTGCAGGGCGTTTTCCACTGATGTGAGAAATGTGTGTTGGCAAGTGTGCGTTTTTGTAAGTGGATTTTTACAGACGTGTTATATGAGTTTATGCACACTGACCTGATTTTTAATTCATTCGGGAAAGGTGCTGTAATGCATTCCGTGGTGCGCATCTCGATGCCCGTTGCCATGGTAACAGTACCAACAATAACTCTGTGGATCAGTTATCTTATCCTTGCAGTTTTAATGAGATTCGGAATTTCCAATTTCAGTTCGTGCTTTGTTGAGTGTGTGTGGCGCAAATATTTCATTTTATTCAGCCATTTAAGCAAACGATTATTTTATCGTATTACATAACTATTATCTGATTATGTACTGAGTAGTAATTTACCGTAGGCCCCCTACTGTAATTTGTCACACATTCCTCGGCCTATATCTAGCATATTTTTTTCAGAATATTAATGAAACAACTCAGCATTATTATTCAGCAATCTAGCGTCAAGACGCGGAATAAATAGGCTATTTAGAAGGAATTTAAGAAAGGCAACATTCATTTTAGGCATGTTAACCTAAATACTTAGCCTACAGTAAGTATGGGGGGTCAGACGGAAATCAGTTATAACTGAAGAGTTATTCTATAACAGGCTTGAATTTTGTTTTTTTATTAATTACTGCAAGAACACACATCGGATAACATTTTTTTTGAAATATTCACTGTTGAAAAATAATAAGAATTAGAAAATTCTAATCTCACTGCAATGTGATTAAGTCTGCATTCTTGGTATATTTATTAGTATCAAGGAGTAATTCAGAACTCATATGATTAAGTTTTGACACGAATATCAACTTTCTTCCATGTCACCTTTTCGACTTACATCCCCCCCCCAAAAAGTTACGTATGACTTTACGAATGATGCCCACAGATATTTCTGAACTTTGTAATAAAGTACGGCTGCATTTCGCGTAATCTAATAAAAATAATTGAGGCAAAAATATACTTTGCATTAAAAATGTTTCGCTCTTGATAAAAAAAAGTCGATTTACAACTTCATATTCTTTTTATAGCTTCTGTGATTAAAAAAAAAAAAAAAAAAATATATATATATATATATATATATATATATGTGTGTGTGTGTTTTTATTGAAAAGTAAACTCAACAACCATAACATATTTACAATGATATCATAGGAATATCAATAGTGAATTACAAAACGACACAGCACGGCACAGCACAGCACGGCACAATTCTGTCCACAAGTGACCCATATTATGTGAGTGCATATTACTGGAATGCAATGGTCCGAACAATCTAATTCAACCAAACATCGGGCTGACCATACATTTTATCATTTGGACACACATAAAATTTGACATGCTTAGGAAAAATACTACTCTTTAGGTTTGCATGAACTGGGCCCCGTTTCATAAAACTTGTTATCAAAAACAAGTTGCAATAACTGCTATAAGCTACTGAAATCCCTGCATCTGATTGGCTGAGAGCAAATTTGTCATAGAAATGTGGCAGTTCTTATTCATATCAGGTTTTATGAAAAAGGTTCCAGATTTCATTGATCAAGGTGTCATGTACAATATTACATGAGAATGGGCTAATATTTGGGCTCTAGAGTACCTCCGTCTAGATCTGTGTCCACTGGTTTGTAACGATGTTAGGGTTGAATCCGGGTTACCTGAACATGGACAACAGACACATTGCGTTAAGAGGACCTGATGATCGAGTTTATCGTTCTGAAATCTGTATACCTCTTCTCTTTTAACCTCGTAATGAAAATACTCGAAAGAAAATGTTACGTTAGTACCTCTCCAAAAACCACGAGGTTTTTTATTTTAGGGCTCCGCGGGGGTCGTTTCAAGTTCACCGGAAGCGCGTCTGTCATAGGTATAATCACCGCCGAATGATCGTTGGTAACTTCCAGCGTGAACCAATCAAATTTCACGTCTCATCATCGGCGGAATGAAAGACTGATTGTGAATGGTCTAGACTAGAAGAGCCTGGATTCTTCAGCGATTTATGATCATCACGTGAACTAAGAGACAATACATGAACAAATTGATTCATCTTGTGTTACCTTTTTTTCGGTCGGATTTAACCTGTCAGTTCAAACTGATGGTCTACCAAGGCCTAACGCCGCGCTATAAAAAGTCAACACAATGAAATAACTGTCTTCATCAGGTTTTATTTCAATCCCATTTTTTATCTTATTAAAAAAAAAAACAACAACAAAAACAAAAAAACAAGAGTAAGAAAAGGGTGAAGAGAAAAGGGGGCGCTAAGTTGAAAATAAGAGGAATATGAAAATAGATCGTGTAGGCGTCATTTGTATGATTGTGCATGTAGGATGGAAACATACTGGCTAGCACTTTTTTTCCAAGAATGCAAGAAAATGGAGAAAAAAAATTAAATAGAGGGTAATACATTCCATGCCACCATAGACGAAATCATTGGGGGGGGGGGGGCTTCGAGGGAACATATCCCCCCACAAACTTCTTTTGGGTGGATTATCGAATGTTCCTCTCCCACCCTCACCCCCCCTCCCCATGATTTGCAAGCTTTCTGTCCTTTAAAAAAAAATGCAGACTTAGAAAGGTGAATGCCCCTTTTTTTGGTTTGTTGTAGAATCCCGAAGGGGGGGGGGGAAGAACACAGGAAACAATCTTGCCTCTTCTTTGCCCCCTTGGTCTTGCTTGATTGGAATTCTGGGGAGCGTTTCATGAAGTGTCTTGTCTATGATTTTTACTGACAAAATTGCCCTTGTAAGGATTTCAGTAGCTTATAACAGCTGTCAGTAATAATCACTGACAAGGCACTTCATGAAACGCTCTCTGGAATTTTCTCATACATCCCACGTACCACGTTCTAACACCAATTTCTGCCCATGCATGTAAAGGAGTGATCGCAGTGGCATGTCATAATTATTATTGAAATGAATGCAAAGGCGTTTCTTCAAAAGTTCATCATTGTTCGCACGCTCCACTTCTCATATTTCTCAAATAAGATCAGATATCGTTCACAGCTAGTTTACAATGGTTTAGATCCGGTTCCCGAAGGCGAAAGAGGAAATCGAAATGAAAAAATATCTTCCATTTTCTTTTCATTTTCCCTATACTCCAATAGAGTACCAAAATGTGACGTCATCAAATTTTGTTTTTTTGCATTTGAGCATTTTCATGATTCTATTCCGGCAGAGCATGATGAAAAACCTCCACATACCAAATTTGACGTAAATCGGTTCACAGTGGCCCAAGATATGGCCACACGAATGCCTGATTATCCCCATTGAAATCAGTGTAAATTCGCCTGGTTCATCACTAATTAGAACCAGGCCAATTTACACAGTGGGGCTAGGTAGGTATCCATGTGGCCTCGTATCGGGTCCCCATGAGCCGATTCCCATAAAATTTGGGCTGTAGATGTTTTTCATCATGCTCCATCGAGACATGGTATCCGAAATTCTGAATTAAAAAAAAAAAAAAATGACGTCATCGCTTTGGTGCTCTATGGTTTTCCCCTTCTTATGCATGGGGGGGGGGGGGGGGGAGGATGGGTCAATGGGATGGACCACCTGCACAGCAGGGGGTGTTTCATAAAGCTATTCGTAATGTTACGAATGACTTTATGAGCGACTTCAATATGACAAGCCAAAGGAGCTCTCCATCATTATCACATCATAAAGGTGAAAGGTGAACATGTAGAGGAACATCATTTTATTCACAAACATTTTCATTGCGAAGTATATTTTTTGCAACATTGTATTATTATGGGAAATGCCGCCACTTTGTTAAAACATCAGGGAAATTTTTTGGCATCCCATATTCAAATCGTTTGTACAGTCATGGGTAACTTCACGAACAGCTTTATGACCCCCCCCCCCCCCCCGAGCTGGGTTCTATTGAGGTCAACAGGGGCAAATGTTGAGTGCCACTGCACCTTTACATTTTTTTAAAGTGACTTTTTGTTGCCTCCCTTCGCAATAATTTTCAGACATACCATAGTACGTCAATAAATTCCTAATCCATGAATGAATAAATGAATGAATGAATTTATTTCTTTTTTCAATTTTGAATAACTTATTGTCAGATTGTCATGCACGAATCTCTCCACTATCTTTCGAGAGATTCACACTGGCTTCCGGTACTCCGATTTAGATCATTAGCTAGTACCGAGGCGCAAAATAAGGCACTAAGCTTGACGGGAAAAACCCTTGCTAGTTGTAAAACGTGATAGAGTGTTTGAACTGTAAAGGCCTCTACACACCGGATCCGACATTCGACAAAACGACACGAAATCCGACATCCGACAAGATAAACCAATAAAAATTCGTGCACACCACTCACGACATGACCTAAAAAAGCGTGCCGGTTAGCAAATTGTGTCGTTTTCGAAGATGAGAATGTCGTGATGGAATTCATTTGAAACTCATCAAGAAATCTTGAAAAAAAAATGCAAGGATCAAGAAGGAAATTAATCATTTTGATTTGGAAATCACTTATTAGTTTTCCCTAAAAAGTTTTGAATTGCATCATGTGTACCCCGATCGCACAAGTGCACAATGTACATTGATAAGATAATCCCTATTCGTCGCTCCCTCCCCCTTCTGTTCCTTTCCATCTGTCTCTCTCTCCATCACTCCCTTCATTAAAATTCTTTGCTAAGTACTCGTGTTCCATAAAAAATTTAATGCGTCATCTTTACTCCCATTCAACACTTGCACAATTCATGAACTCACGGTTGAGAAGATAAAATGTATTTCCCAATTCTCTATATCCCCCTCTCTTTCTAGGTTCTCTCTCTCTATTTCTCTCATTTTACAACTCTCTTCATTTAAAAGGAGTCCAGTTATGATGAATATGACTGTAATTGAAACAATAACAAATTCTTCACAGAACAAAAACTTTTTTTAAATACTGCTATTCAAATCGTTCAAGGAGAAGTATGAATACTGCAAACATCTTCAAAATTCAAATACCTTTGAGTACACACAAAAAATGCATTATTCAAGCAAACATGATATCAGTGAGAGGACATGTATGTGTTAGGTACTCACTGTGATGTATAAAGACACACACTTCATTAAAGTGCAAATAATTTACCCCCAAAGGATTCATGATGTCAGAGCAATTATACATAATACAGCTTGCCAAATCCCCCCCCCACATCGCGAAATATACCTTCCAAGACTCAATCGACAGCAAAGGCCAAATGGTTATGCCAAAAAAGCACATCATATTGTTTTTCTATGACAGAAAATTCAATTTTAAAATGAAAGTCCCCACTCAGCAAACTGCAAAAATACAGAATAATTAACAAATTACAGGACCATTAAGCAGTTTACAGATGTGGTGCTACAATAAATTAGGAAAGCAAAGCACAATAATATTGTGGAGCAGATTAGGTCAGAGCAGACAGGGGAAGAATATCTGTTTGGGTGATTAGTACCCAGGTGACTGTCAAACAATATTAAATGAGCAATGTCTGAATACATTGTCTTATTGGTATTTTATTATTTGCATGAAA
>CM057168.1:20307220-20362462 GCA_029962745.1 Echinometra lucunter | reverse complement strand
AACTACCGGGAAAAAAATGAAAGGGAGGGAAAGGAAGAAAAAGGAAGGAAGAAAGGGAAAGGAAGAAGAAGAAAGGAAAAGAAAGAAGAAGAAAGGAAAAGAAAAAAGGAGAAAGGGAAAGAAAGGAGAAAGGGAAAGGAAGGAGAACGGGAAAGAAAAAAGGAAAAAGGGGAGAAAGAAGAAGAGAAAGAGGGAAAAGAGGGAAAGGGGGGAAGCAAAGGGAAACAAAAGAAATGAAGGAAAATTTAGTACTAAAACCCCAGCTGCTCCACTCCCTGGACCCCCGCAGTGGCTTTCCCTGTAGACCCCCATCAGGGGCCCCTAAGCCAGAACCCTGGGCCCCACCTAAGGGCTTCGCAACAAGCAACTCACGGTGCGGGCTCACCTCCGCATATTCTATTTTTAAACTTAGATACCGGGAAATTTTCGGCCCCCCCCCCCCTCCCGATAACAGGCAGAGAATGTAAGAGACCGGGAACAGACAACGAACAATAATTCAAGGAAAATCACCATCCCTGCACCCTCCACCTAGCATACCAAGGGAGCGCGCTTTGCACTATCGTCCTCCTAAAATGAAATCCTAGCTACACCACTGATTCTAGACTTAATTACCGGGAAATTTTTGGCTATGCGTATGCCCCCTCCCCCCGATAACAGGCAGCAAGCGTAAGAAGAGCGGGAACCGACAGCGAAAAAACGTCGGAGCTTCCTGCACCCTCCCCCTAGGGAGCACTACCATCTCCCTAAAATGAAATCCTAGTTACGCCGCAGAAGATAGACTTAATTACCGACAACTAAGAATTCGAAGAAACGTCGGAGCTTCCGCCGTTCGCGAGGGAGGGGGGAAACTCCCCCCTCCCTGCACCCTCCCCTCTAGGGAGCACTACATTGGCGAAAATCCCGGGGGTGGGGGAACTATCACCCCCACTTGGCGGAGAGGGGGGATGGTGTGTACAAATTTCCCCCCATGCAGACACACTTTTTAAGGAAGAAAATATATTTGAATTAATCAGTTAGTAAAAATTCTGAATATCTATCATAAACAACAATCATATTTTAGAATTTCTATTTGAAAATGCTACTGAAAACAAAAAAGTGGTGATTTTTGGCTCGCTCGCTTTACTCGCTCGTCAATATCTTAGGATTTCCATCCGAAAATACGATTAAAATTGAGGAAAGTGGTTATTTTTGGCTCGCTCGCTTCGCTCGCTCGCAAAATAGTATCAAAATGTGTGTGAGAGGGAAAAAAAATCATTTAAAAAGTTTTTCATCCCCCACTGCTCAAATTGCATTTACGCCGGTGGAGCACTACCGTCCTCCTAAAATGCAGTCGTAGCTACGCCATAGATTCTAGACATAGACTAGTTACCGGGAAATTTTTGGCTCTGCCCCCCCCCCCGATAACAGGTACCTGTTACGCCCCTGCATACCTCTGACATTAATTTTCTACCTCTGACATTTTTACCTCTGACATTTTTACCTCTGACATTTTTATCTCTGACATTTTTTCCTCTTACATTTTTACCTCTGACATTTTTACATCTGACATTTTTACCTCTGTCATTTTTACCTCTGACATTTTTTCCTCTGACATTTTTACCTCTGACATTTTTACCTGGCACGTTACGTTGTTGTTTTCCTTCCAAAGCAAAGATATATTAATACATCCTGGCATACCTACCTTTAATCAGTCATTATTGGGGGTCCGACCACCTGACCGAAGGCCCGCGAGGCAGACTTTTCTCGTATCGTATTCCCTTCATAATAATGCGCTATCGGTATATAAAATGATAATCTCCTTTAGCATGTTTGGTCCTCGTTTCCGCATGTTTTACACCTTCAATGAAAAACATTCGCTGCCCTTTAACACTTGTTAAACTTCCTTCTGGCACAGGAATTGGTCAGAGTGGTGTGATATTATAGATTACAATTTGCTATTTTCGCGGGCCTTCGGTGAAGTGGGCTGTCACCCATTATTGCACTAAAAGTACTACCAGAAGATGTGTCGTGTTCTCAATCAAAGGGTTAAAGGTAGGAGACCACATTTGCACAACATTGTTTCAGAATTTGAAGAGAAATAAGCCAATTTCAATTTTAAATCACAGATACTTATGTAAAACTGTCATGTTATCAAATTTACAACAATATTCCAGAGAATAAGGGGAAATGAATGGTTTTACTCTTAAAGCGTCAGGAAGACGCCTTTAAAAACAAAGACAATAAAAGAAAATTTGTGTTGAATATTAAAGTCCTTCTCAATCCTAAACGGAAATGTAATGGGATCTAAAGCTTTACGAGTGTTTTTCTTTGGCTTAATGCAATCTAAAGTAAAACTTTTGTGCAGATCAGACTGGGTGCCTCTTGCAAATGTAGGCTACTACCACTAAGGGCTTAAATTCAGGCCCGGCACTATAACGTCTATAAGCTTCGATAATCAGGTGTCTGTAGCGTAAGTTGCTGAAAATGTGTACACGCACTGCTGTATGTACGGTACACACAGACAGTGTCAGCGTTGGTTGAGGGCAAGTTCTAAGCTTCATCCCTTCCTCTGTCTTGCTGTCTCTCTCTATCTCTCTCTCTCTCTCTCTCTGTTTAATTCTTTCTTTCTCTCTCTCTCTCTCTCTCTTCCTTTTCTCTTATCATGTTATTCAATCCTTTCCGCACACTCTTGTTTGCTTGTTTGATACCTCCTTTAGTGCTGAAAACTAGCCTCTAGTTTTTCTCTGTCTCCCCTGATCCTGATTTGTCCCTGTCCGCCATGATACCAATGATCCAGCCTCTCATTCTCTTGCTTGTAATATTTATATTTATATCTTCTTTGTGTGTTCTGTATGTCTCTTATAATTTAAGTTCCTTTATCTACGTTGTAATGTCCCGTCACGTCAGCTTGGGCTCTTCTTGTTCTCTTTTTTTTTTCTCCGTTCCTTTCCTCAGATTGTGCTATTTGATTTTTTTTTAAATACAGGATGTTATCATCAACATAATCTACCACTTAATTTCACCATTTGAAAAGCTAAACTGGACAGGCATATGCTTCTGTCTTACAATGCATTCTACAAGGCAAAAAGGTCTGACATTACTAGTCACTTGTATATTTTTGCTTTTTGTGAAGTACACGATGTTTTTGAAGTGGATTTCTAGGGCTTCATGATGTTCATAGTAACACAATATTACATACACTGATAGAATGTAAAGCCATGGAGATTTTTAAAAGTTATTCAGTGGCTTTGATAGTAACTTTCTCCTCCTCCTTCCTTCTTTCCTCCTAGTTTCAAAGCATATCCCATTTCTCATTTTCTTCTATTGTTTATTTTCTTCCTCCTCTCCTCTTTCTCCTTTCCTCCTCTCTCTCTCCACCCATTCGAAGCTTCCAAGTTCTTATTTTCCTCTTACCTTTCTCCTTCACACCTCCTTTCATTTCCCATTTCTATCGCTCATCTTGCCCCTCCTCTCTTCTGCTCCAATTTTGTTTACCTTTTAATTCCTAAATTTCGCGTCCTTTTTCTTTTTTATTCTACGTCTTTTTTCTAGGCTCTAGGTTAACTCCCTGCTTCCGTTCCTTTATTTTTTATTTCCTTCCCTTTTCCTGGCCATCTTTATCATGATTCACCTTATCTGCCATTCCTTTTGTTTCATGGTTGATTTTTTAGCCCTTCTGATACATTTTCTCTTCCACTTGTTTTCCTTTGAATATTTTTAAAAATTATTTTTAACGTTATTTGCACTTCTTTTTTCCCCTTCCCTCTATTTCCTTCCTTTATCCTGCTTCCTCTATAATAACAGTATCAATAACAATAGTAATAACGGTATAATGATGGTTTTGATGAATGATAATGACAACAGCATTAAGTTTATTACTTTTAAAAATGAGTTTTCACTGCTTCTCTATATCGGACTATTTTCATGCTATCACTGTCCGGTGCTAAGAACTTTGCAACCGGAAACGATTATACTCTAACTGGTTGAGGGGCGACTCTCCCGGAAGAAGGGCCCCTCACTCTATCAAGAACCACAAAAGATCTCAATAGTACCCATGAAAAATGCCATGTTAAGTGCTATTTCTTTCTTACAGATACATTGACCCGTTTTGCTTTTGTTATAAGCCCAAATTTCCTTAGTTCACCCCTTAATAAGACTAATAAGTGCCCCTTTGAAAGCCGGTTTATTACCCTTTTCCGTATTTCCTCATTTCCTTTCTTCCTTTCTGTTCTTAGAAGTGCCTTTTTTTCTCTCTTTTATTAACTTCTGAGTGTCTCTGTTTTATTATGCTAACGACTACACATCTCTTTTTAAGTACCGTCCCTTCTTATAAATATACATGTATGTGCCCCCTTTTACTTCTAAAAGTTGTCCCTTTCTCTTTTTATAACATTTCTACGGTTAACGAGCGAAAGTGTTAAAGTGCTCTGTTGAATTTTGATTTAATTTTGATTCTCACCTCGGGCTGGTTCAAAATTTCAAATGTGATACATGGACGGACATAATTATGATATCCGATAAGCTATTGCTCGTTCCTTCCAAGATACTGCAGTGCCATTTTCTCATTTGATAAGTGCCACTTTTATACAATATGCCCTTACCAGTTATAGACCATAAGTGCTCATTTTATGTCTGATTAATGCCTCTCTTTACGTCCGACCGGTGTCACTTTTGAATGCCCCTTTTCAGAGCCATTTTCGACTGTAATCGTTGAATTACCCCCTCGATTTGTAAACTTAGTACTAATGTTTTCATTTTCCTATTCTGCGTGAGGTGATCAAAATATAGGTCTACTCTCTTTTAAAAGGAGTGAACGCATTCACTCTGTTAGGCGTGAATTTACGAAAAGAGTGAATTTAGAGTGAATTGAGAGTAAAAATTATGACATTCACTCTTAATTCACTCTTTTAAAAGTGACCTCAGAGATCATTCAGAAACCTTGAATGATCACTGGGGTCATCCCTCAAAAGAGTGAATATCACAATTCTTACTCTTAATTCACTCTAAATGCTCTCTTTTCTTAAATTCACCCCAAACAGAGTGAACGCGTTCACTCTTCTTTCTCTCTCTCTCTCTCTCTCTTTTTTAAAGAGAGTACCATTTAAACATCTTATAGGCCTAGAGTGTATTTTGATGGTGAAATAAGGCTTCTTATAGCAAGAAGCTGTTAGTTTTGGCTCGTTCAAGAAAAAAAAAAGTATGTCAGTGTGTACAGGAGGGCCGCGGACAAGGGTGTGCATACTCTCGTGTGAGTAACAAATTGCGGCAGAATATTTTGATCATTCCCCTTTCACTCCTCAAAACAAATTTTCGTCGGTGACCTTCCGAGTTTTCGTCCCCCCCCCCCCCCAGCCCCCCGTTCCCTGAAATCGCCCCATTGCATATAACTGGTAAGGCACGCCAAGCGTGTTGCAAACGTTACAGTCTTGTCTATTGTAAGGTGCTTAGAACTGATTGGTACCGATGGGATCTCACTAATACATTGATAATTATAGCTTAGTGGATGAAACGAACAATAATGTTGAAAAGTCCGAAACTTTGTATCAGCATTAGCATGAATAGAAAAAGTCCAAATACAAATGCAAATACATTACTCAACAAAAACATATAATAGTTTGCTCCGTCATTTTACTTGATCACGATGAGTAATATAAGACCATTGTAGGATCAAGAAGTTGGTGCAAAAGGGGCAGGGGAAATGGGGACTGTCTCGCCCCATTTCCGCTGAAAATGGGGAAAAGTTGCAAAATAGAATAACCCCTACAAAGGAGGAAAACCCGCTGTCTAAGATTTCCTATTATGCTCGCAAAACCACACAAAGCATTATAGGGGGCCCCACTCCCTCGATCCCGCCTGTTTGGGCATCAACTCCTCCCCCCCCCCCCCCTTCCCTGGAAAACCACGTGCCGAGAAGGTGACAGGTTTAGGCGAGAGGGACATGTGTTACTATAGGGGCAGGTTACGCTTTTAGGTATGAATTACGAGAATATAATCCTTGTTAAGAGACTCAAGTAAAACTTTTGGGCAGGTTGCACCTTAGGGTCAGGTATACGTTAAAAGCCATATGCAACCAAAGTTACATTTTCGACAGGTTACAATTTAGTTTCGTGACAATTTAAAGGCCATAATGTGTACAAGAGACCCTGGTTACATTTTCGAGGAGGTTGGGCTCAAAGGGCATGTGACATTTTCAAGGCCACTCTGTACAAAAGTCAAAAACACAGGTTACACATTAAGGCAAGAAGGTAATAGGATTACCTTTTTAAGAGACCCATGTTACTATCTTCATGATTTTGGGCAGGTTGTACTTAGGGTCAGGAGTCATCTTAAAAGTCACTTACGACTCAGGTTACACTTTTGGGATGTGGTTATTAAAATGCTGAAGAAGCTAAAGCCTGATAATTGTTCAGGAAACGCGGGAACAAGGGAAGGGGGCTGCAGCCTACCCCCTCCATTTTGGCTGAAATTGGGAAAATGTTACAGTATGAAATTACGAGGACACCCTATGAAATTATACGGCGAAAAAGCGCTGTTTAAAGTGCATTATATAGGCTAAAAAACGACATACAAACCCAAGAGCATTAGGGGCTCTACCCCTTAGAACGAGCCAGTCTGGATATTAGCCCCCATTCGTACAAAAACCAAAAACGTTCTGCAGCCCGCGAGAAGAATAAATATTTGAAGAAGAGAGCAGGTTGTACTATAGCGACAGGTTACTCATTTAGGCATGTTACAATTTACGAGAAGTCATATCTTTGAAGAGGATTGTGTTACACGTTTGGGCAGGTGGCATTTTATGGCTAGGTATATGCAACCCATGATGCGACCCGAGTTACAGTCTAAAGGCACAAAAAAAAAATGGAGGAGCAACACACATTTTTCCTCCTAAAAGCCCCCTCCCAAAACATGCCAAAATGATAATATGATAGCAGTACAGGAATAGAAAGAGGATAATGTCCATTTCTTTCACATTTTTTAGCCAAAAAAAAAAAAAAGAAGAATAGTCAAAGAAAGTAACCTGGTATTGATGACATAACAAAATGATATTTCATTCAAGAAAATAAATTGGAAAAACTGAAATATAAACACAACAAAAAAAGTAACTCCCCCCTAATTCAAAAAAGCATTACTTTTTAACGAAGACGTTTTTAGGAAAATAATTTTCGCAGGAGTGTTCCTACGCTTATTGACTAACTTCTGTTTGCAAATGAGATTGATATGTCAAGCCATGCATGAGTGAGCAGACATTAAAGGCAAAAATGTCACTTTTCAAAAGACACAAGAGTCATTTGGGGGGATTTGTGAAACCAGATTTTTCTGGCGTTTTTTTAAGTGTTGTTGATGTTTTTCGAGGTTGTGCCATGGTTGAGGGACAAAATTGCGAAAGATGAAGCAATAAATACTGAAAACTTACTGTTTAATGCCGGAAAAACGAGTACCTGGTATTTTCACATAATGTGCTGACTCATGTTGGTTGATGCCAGTTTTTTCCACAAACTGAATGGATTTTGCAGATTTAGGAGAGCTGAACATCATTTTTCTCAAAAAACTGTGTTCACCCAAACTGTGATAAACATGAAAAGTGTCAGGGATATGCATGACTGGATCAAACAATGGAAGAATTCAAATTCGCCACAGGTTTGTTTCACATAGCCCCAAAATGACTCTTGTGATTTGAAAAGTGACATTTTTGCCTTTAATGTTTGCTCACTCATGCATGAGTTGACGGATCAATCTCATTTTCACACAGAAGTAAGTCAATAAGTGAAGAAACACTCCTGCCAAATTATTCTGCTCAAAACTTTTTCGTTAAAAAGTTATGCTACTTTGAATTATGGGGGAGTTACTTTTTTGTTGTGTTTAGTTATGTTGTGCATTAGGGTGAGAAGACTTGAGTCTCTAAAATGATGCGCTCCTTGGAAGTTTGTCCCCCCAATCCCAAACAGCTAAAGGCGCACTGTTTCAGTTGATTGCAACCCAACTTTCCTGCAACACCTCTTAGTTTAATAACTTTAGAATCTTGTCATATTCATCATAGACAGGTTAGATTTTGCAGGCAATTTCAATCAAATGTTTAAGGTTAAAGTTAATTGTCTTTGACCGCAGAGTTTCAGGGGCTTTGCTTTTCTTAGCTTGCCCCTCCGTTTTACATTTTTTTCAGCTAGGTCAACTTTATTTTGTTCAGTATCTCAATAATTTCGTTCTTTCTGTATAATGTTTTTTTTCATTCTATTACTTTTGTCTTAACGAGATTACTGAATTTATCATGTTTATGTTCGCTTTTGTACACACTGTCAAACGGAAAATAAATAAATCTAATCAATCAAATCAAATATCATTAACCTGTTCAGGGGGATGTTTGAATATTATTCTTACTTCTTATTTCTTAAATCTTAGAGGTAGATCCAATTCAAAGCAGTCTTTTCAGGCTTTTTATGAAAGTAATAGAGTATACCTGTAAGAATAATTTAAATACAATGCGATCAAACTTTCAAAACTATGCATCTTTGCCTTCAATATTTAAACACTCTTTTGGTATACAACACAAATTACGAGAACACTACCGAGAGAAGATCCAAACTCTCTGGTATTGTGGAAAATAGGAGTTGTAGGTGCAGTCCCACCCTTATTATTGCTGTGAACATGTAGAATTAAGAACTAAAGACATTCTTCTTTTTATTAAAATTTAGATTTAGACCAATATGTTGTGAAATCGATGTGGATGTAATTCTTATCTGGAATTACGCTACATGATCTTTCTCAGATTAACCTCCTACTATCTGTGACTCGGTCATCCCATTCGGATAAAAAAAAAAGAAAGACCGAACAAGGTCATACTTAACATCGCAAATATGAAAAGAAATCCCCAAACAATTATAGTCACAGTCAAAAAGAGTATTAAGTCCCTCTTCGGCTGAATATCTACCTCTGACACTGAGTCGTGGCTGGATCTAGACCAGCTGCTGGTCGTTTTAAACTGTCACCAATTCCCGAACATGCGTGCGCGCGCGCTGATGTGGTATCTCCCCACGAAGTCACTTACTCTACGAATTCACCTTGCCCGAAAAAAAAACGACCAGCAAACCTCGGCAGCGAGGTCCGATTTTAATGAGCAGTGACCTCATGACCCCCCTTCCCAAATAAGGACCCTCTCATGAATGATGCATGTTTGGTTTGACGAGGGGTCAGCTGGTCAGCCAAGGTCAGTGTGTGTGTGTGTGTGTGTGTCTGTGTGTGTTTATTGGTGCATGTGAGAGTGATCAATGCATGCAGCTATTGACCCTTTCCCAAGACGTTCCACACGTCCAAATACATGGCATGGAAGTTTACCTCCATGATATAAGATATGCATCGTATTGGAGAAAAATTTTCCAGATATTGCTGAGCTGAAGTTAACTAAAAGTCTGCCTAAATAATGGATAACGTGAGATTTGTTAGATGGTGTATGATTTGTGATTTAAGAAATCTGGTCCAAAGACAGGTTAGAAAGGCTAAACTCGAATACTTACAAAACAAGATAGAAGAAAACATAATGCTAATTTCATGTGTTCAATTAATACTCGTTTGCGTTCTTTTTACTTCAAGATTTTTCACAAATCGATTGCTCTTAATGACTTTTTGTTTAAGATAAAGAGAAAAGATTCCCCAAACTGTAGCTTTTGTGAAACAATGCCTGAATCTATTACTCATCTGTTTTGTGATTGCAATGTTGTAACCCCTCTTTGGCAAGATTTACTCCAAATAATTCGTTCAAAACATGATAATAACTTTACATTGGATAATTTCAAGAAATTGTTTGGTGTACCCTCTGACAAATTCCTGTGCTTTTAGTTTCTGTCCCTGAAATATTTCATCTTTCTATGCAAATTCAAAAATACCAAGCCAGAATTTGTATCTTTTAAGAAATTTATGAAAACTCAAAAAGAGACAGAATATTTTGTAGCTAAGAAAAGAGGGAAACTTCATATCAATTTTTAAGAAATGGAAGTTTGATTTATAGAGTTATACATATACATAATATATTAATTGATGTAATGCTTCTGTTAGCACCGTCGGTTGTTATTGATTTGCAAATTTACCACTTATATGAAATAATTAGCCTATTTGAAGGAGATTTTACTGCCTTTTATTGCTAAATTTATTCCTATGATGTTATTTTGCTGTTATTATTTATTTGTTTATCTTATGTAATTATCGCCTAATTTGTTTGTTTGTAATCATTGAAATCAATAAAACATATAATTAAAAAAAAAAAAGCGTTTACTGGCAAGAGGCAGCACTCAACTGTAAAAAAAAAAAAAAAAAAAAAAAAAAAAAAGGTAGAAGAAAACAAACAAAATTCGAAAAATCTGCTTGAATAATGGATAACGTGAGATCTGTCAGTATTAGGGGGTGTTCGTGATTTAAGAAATCTGGTCCAAAGACAGGTTAGAAAGGCTAAATTCGAATACTTACAAAACAACATGGAAGAAAACAAACATGATTTGAAAAGACTTTGGCAAAATCTAAACAGTTTAGGATTAAAAAGTAAGAAGAGGAAAGAACAAGAGACAAGAGTCTAAAATTGAAGAGAAATTATGTTATGATAAGATGGTATAGCTCATGAATTTAATTCGTATTTTAGAAATGTGGCCGTCAAAAATTAGTAGACAAACTCCATCTTTTCAGCCCATACAAAAATCGTATTCGTGAGTTTTTACGAAGGAAAGTGTGTACTTGTGAATAGCTTCGAGTTATTAGCAGTCAGTAAACAATTTGTTTTCAATGAGCTTCGCAGATTGAATGTATCAGAAAGTACTTAGCTAGACATGATTCCGGCTAGATTTTTAAAAGATAGTGCAAAGATTTTGTACAAGCCCTTGTGTTATTTAATGAACCTAATTATCCTGATAAATACTTTTCCAGAGGATACGAAAATAGCACCTCTATACCACGAAAAAGAGTATACATTTTTCCTTGCTCGCTCCGGACGCTCGTAATAGATAATAGATAATGGCTGAGATTTTGATGACGAATTATCACTTCTACCATGAAAAGGAGTATACATGTTTTTCCTCGCTTGATCCACTCACTCGTATCAGGAACTGGATAACTTTGGAAAGCAAACCAATTCGGCAAGCGAAGTCAAATGTATAAATGTATACTTTATAAGATACAGGATGGTTTCGGAAAGCGAACAAATTTGGCAAGTGAGGTGACCGAATATTTCTAAACATCTTACAGGCCTACTGCGTATTTTGATGAATAACACTTCTACAATCAAAAGAATCTGTTTTTCTCCCTCGCCTGTCGCTTCGCTCGCTCGTAGCATCTAACCATTCAGGTGTCAAAATAGATTCACAGTCATCTGAAGGCGAATATTATTATTTCTTATAGCCTACGAAGTGCATTTAGATGACAAAATAACAATTCTTTTATAACATGAAGTGGTTATTTTGGCTCGCTCGCTTCTCTCGCTCACAAGGTTCATATTTTAGCGAGACGTGTAATTTTTCCCAAATTTTGAAAAATCGCTTCATGGCCCTTAAATATTAAAGTAATAGTAATCCACCTATATCTTATCCCCCCCCCCCCGCCCACCCCTGCAAGGGACTTCGCGCTAGCGAGGTGCGCCTAAGTTGATATTTCCAGGTGTGTGTTCAGCTCCCCCCCCCCCCCCCCCGTTCAGAAAAGCATCCTACGCTCATGTATCTAACACACCTTTTAAAGTGATTACACAATGGTAAAAAAAGGATATATGATCGAGAACAGAATTCTAAGAAGAATAACATTAAAAATTTGATGATTTGCAATCGAAATCAATGCATTTTTGGCTAATTATATGTGAAGAGTCATGAGTTGACCAAGTGTTGTGCCCCTCACTTTTGCCTCCGAGTCCACTTCTTTAGCCGTAATGAATTATAGGAGAAACTGCAATTTATGCGGTTTCTCTTGAATACTAGATATATAGCTATTTTGAAGACTTTATACTAAGCCACTGGATGTGAAAAGGTATAAGGGGGGGGGGTGGCACAAGAAAGAAAATAGGCGTTAATCAGACGTAAAGGACATTTTTATCAGATTTGAAGGGGCAATTTCAGAAGAAGAATCGCACTGCATAAAATGAAAAGAAAACCTGGAAAAGGGGCTTATCATAATCAAAATGGACACTCATTTGAAGTAAAAAATAAAAAAAAGAACACTTATCAGATTCGAGATTGAAAAATTACTTTTATTACAAAGCAAAAGGGGAACTGAACATGAATTAAATGGGTGTATATCAAATTGAAAAGGGGGCACATGCCGGAATGGAAAAGGAACACATCTAACAAAAATTGGCAATTGTGGCACTACAGCATCTTAACAGAAGGGGAAATCAGACATACTAGAAAAGAAAAGGGGTATTTAGCTGGGTTATGATTGTATCTGACTCCAAATGGGGCACTTGCCCAAATAGAAAAAGGAAAAATTATCACAGATGAAGAGGGTCACTCAGCAGAAGGGCAACTGCACTATTAGAACAAAAAATGAGCAGTCAAAAGGGGGCACTTATCACATTTAAATTTAGGAATATTCATTACAATCATATAAAGGGAAAATAGGCCTAGCGCTACTTAAAAAACGGGAACGGGTCACTAATCGGCAGTAAAAAAGGGGGAGTTGTTGGGCTTAAGAAAGCCAACTTATCTAAATCGAAAAAAGGCACTTATTAAAAAAATGACCGTCTTAAGAAGAAAAGGGGCGCTGAACAGGTTTGAAATGGGGCACTTTCAAGGGTACTAGTATAACCAGGGGCACTTTTGGGATGCTTGGAAAAGTGGAGGCACTGTGTCCCCCCCTCCCCCCCCCCTCCCCCCCCCCCCCCGGCTCTGCCGCCTCTGATTACCATGGTATAACACATTGGAAATCCCTATCTGTTAATATAAAGAAAATATAGAACTTAATTTGCTCATTTTGAAGAGGAAATTAAGGGAATAACTGTCAATAATAGTCAGAGACGAGAAGAGAATAACATCCTGATTTATGACTGAAATTGCCTAATACAGACCACCTTGCTTTTGTCTGCCAGGTGAACTGATAGTTTCAAATTTTGTAAATAACTTTATTGATTTAGAAATTGTATACATGTATAATAATGATTGTTTTCCATTATTTTCTCAATCTAATACAATTTCAATTTAATAAGTTTGTATTTTGAGGGCCCCACTGGAAATAAGCTCTCGAGCTTTTTATTTTTATTTTTTATTATTCGTATGTTTTATTGATTTTCACGATTACACACAAACCAAATGAAGAAGCAATTAAAATACCGACAAAATAAAATGAAATAATGACATGAATGAATAATGATGTCAACAATGAAAAGATAAATAAAAAGCAATTATTATCTTATAAATGTGGTAGTTATTAAAAAAACATCTACTGTATAGTTGATAACATCTGAACGGTTTCACCCTAACAAATATAACAGTCTTCACAAAAATTTGCAAATCAAATTTCCCTCTCTTAAAGTGGATATAGAGTTTTCCTTTCTTCTTAGCCACATAATACTGTCTCTTTTGGAATTTTCATATGTTTCTTGATTCAAATTTTGGTCTAGTATTCTTGAATTTGCATAGATAAATGAAATATTCTAAAGATACAAATATAAAGGACAGAAATTTGTCATATGGAACTCCAAATATCTTCTTGAAATTATCCAAAGTAAAACAGTTATAATGTTTTAAAAGAATTACTTGCAATAAATTACACCATAGGGGGGGGGGGGTTACCATATCACAATCACAAAACAAATGAATAATTGATTAAGGCATTGTTCCACAAAAGATACAGTTTGGTGAATCCTTTCTCTTTATCCTAAACAAAAAGTCATTTAAGGCAATGGATTTATGAAAGACCTTGAAATAAAAAGAGCGCAAACGAGTACTGATTGAACACATAAAGTTCACATTATGAATCAGATTCCAGTTTAATCTTGTGGAACATTTTGAATTATTTTCCCACTAATAATAACGCTTATCAGGGGTACAGGAGTCTTGTATTACAGTATATGCATATCTAGGTTTTCTTTTGGGTTTTTTTTTTTTGTCGTTCGAACAAGTTTATCAATAACTATAGTATATACCCACAACATCATTGTCAGTATCTTCAGAGTTAGCAGCTTCCAACCATGACTTTGGTATTTTTTGAACAAAAAAAATATATTTCCTTCTATCTTTATGAGAAACACTGAAATCAAGAATCAATTCTTCAAATAACTTGTATCCCGGTAAAGGAGGGTTCAATGAATCTGATACCTTATATACATTTTTGCATACCATTCATCATAATGTAGAAAAATTTTTGACTTTGACGGTATCTTCTTATTGAACCATAATGATTGACCAACCCCAATCTCTGAGAAAGTCTTCCCAAAGATATCCTTAGAAGCCCCTTCTCTAAAGATATACCAAGTATGAAGGAAATCTGCCAACTGGGTTTATTTAAAGTTTTCAGTATGGATTCTGGGGAATGAGAAGTCCACAAAATAATAAGCTCTCGAGCTTTCGTGGGTTATCCTGATCAAGCTTCAAAGTTATTTGTCTATGTCTATATTGTGTTCGAAGCTTGACGAATAAATATCAATAAATCAATCTATCTATCTAACAGTCAATCAACCTAGTAGTTACCTGCAAACTATATCAATTCTACGAAAACTTCAAGGAGTGGCTTGCGGAAGAGTTTTAAAGACATACATGTATTTGGTGACTTTTCTACCATCAAATCGCACCATTCGACAAGTGTGTGAGGAAAGTTACAAATGTAAACTCCATGAGAAGTCAACAAGTCGATTGAATTTAATTTAATTGAACTGAATTTATTTGTTCCACTTTTACATCATTCAGATTTGATAAGAATATAATTGTCCATTTCAAAATCATAGGCCTACTGTCAGTAAAGTTTTTCTAGATAGATAAACTATACGGCACAAAATAGAGAGTGTAAAAAGTGGGGCAAAGCTTGTAAAAATGTATATGAGCGGACACTTCAAACCACACCATAACTGCCTCTATCTTTTCTGTAAAAATAGACAAATCAGCCCAGCGGTGCAACGTGAATGAACTCCCATCTCCCTGGTACCACTCTCGATCTTGTCAGAATAGTTCGGAATAGTCTTCCGGCAAAGCATGTTTAATAGGTCTTTGTAGTTTACAATCATATCAAAACTTTCCAAATTGTTCGAATTGATTCCTAAACTCAATAATATACAATTATGATTTTCTTTTAAATATCTAAGATGTTTTTGCATGGTAATTGTGTTAGATTGTAAAGATATTACATGATATTTAATAGTTATGGCTTTGAAAGGAGACTATAGGTTTACGATCGGTGCAAGGTTACATAATAACCTAATCTTTTGATTGGCATGAGTGGGAACCAATCACGACCTTGCAATCTTTGACCACATGAAGTGGGCGGAATAAAAGTTCCCCCTGAATTTAGGGGGAAAGCAATAAAACCTGCCAAGGTGTACTGGACTGTTCTCAGGCTCTGTGTCCGTACGTGCACTTTATTTGTGTACATATATATAGCCATGGTGTGCGCTGATATGTGTGCGTACGGATCATAGAGAACAGTCCAGGTAGTGGACTAGGCTGGATCCAGCGTTGTGAGAAAAAAAGGGGGGGGGGGGGGGGTAATGAAGTGAAGCGACCGGGGGAGGGAGCTTTCACACTTTTCATTAGATGGTGCTATTTCGTGTATAATTTTTTTTTCTTCGCATATACATGATATAAGCACTGGGAGTTGATAAAATAGATACTGCCACTATCATATGAACTATAGGGGAAAACATATTGCTTGGCAAGAAATGAGGGGGGTCTGAAAAAAAAAATCGCCCACGGGTGGTTAATATCCATTTTAAATGAACAAATAAGGTTATTATAGTTGCATGACCTTGCCCTCTCTTGCCCATACTCTTTTTTCATCTTCTCTCTTTAGCAATTGAAAAAGAAAGAGATATGCCCCCCCCCCCCCCGAGCACTGCCCCTGCTTACTGCTGGTACCGAATTATCCGGAACTGTCTATATGCTTGGTATCATACAAGACCACCAACACAACACACTCCTGTCCGTCCTTCCAGCGTGCCGTATACAAGTTCGCCATAGATTTACGCGTTAGCAGAAAAAAAAAAACTAACTAATTTTTTAGCAACTTACCCGGCAAGTTACACTATAGCGCGGGGTGCGTCTTGACAGCTTAAACGTCTTTGGCAAGAGGCTCGCCACTCTCCACTCAGTATATGCTAGATCACTACCAGGCGTCTATCCATTTCTCGGAGGGGGGGGGGGGGTGAGATGATCTCTCAATAAACGTGAAAAAAAAATAATTTGGGGGAAATGACTCGTCTTGCTAGAATAATTATGAACTCCCCCTTTGTAAATTTTGCGAGCGAACGAAGCCAGTGAGCCAAAAATAACAAATTCTTGTTAAGAGAGAAATATGACTCTATTTCGGCACATCGCTGGTCCATTAAATGCTGTACCAGTTTCTAAATATTACGAGGGAGCGAAGCGAACGAGGGAACAAACACTCTTTTTGATGGTTAAAGTAGTAACCCGTTCAGCGACTTAAACTATGAGCCTATGAAACATCCGAGTTTCTTATTCGGTCAGTTCACTTGACTTGAATTTCTAATTTGCTTTCGAGAACCATTATGAAATGAGCAAGGGAAAATATAGCTTTTTCATCGCAGAAAGTGTTATTTGAACTTTGCACATTCTCTGCCCTCCACTAATAACGCAGAGGGAACAAAACCTGTGTTTGACTAGCTTAGATGAAATGGGATGAAATTTTAGGCACATCTTTAGATGGTCTTTACCAAACTTTTATTAGCACAAAATCTATTTCCTACTTGAATTGATCCAAGGCTTAGCCCTAAACTTTATTCCCATTTTCGCCATTGCGTGTTCAGTCAAACATGTTATTACGGTGTTGGCAGTGGAATGGAATTGGTTAAGCTTCCCAAACATTATGTACAGTGTTTAACCATGGACGTACTATAAGGACACTCATCGTAACGTTAATCAATTCACGCAATTCTGACTGTCAAAGCCATCTCAATAACATTCTGTACACAATTCTCCACTTTGATCCTACGAGGTCCGCCGCTAATTAGTTGGGAGAAAATAGAGACAGTGATTTGAAATAAGCTGTAGCTACATGCGCAGAAAATAATCAATCGCTTAAATCAGTCTGCACTTCTTCTTAACAGATTTAATTCACTAATTTATGTGTTTCATCTCGAAAGTTATATGAATATTACAGGATAGAAGTAATATTTCAATTGAATGTTTGAGATTTGTATTCCTGTTTTTCCCCATTTTTCTCTTAGTTTTCCAAACGTATAATGCACGGATCTTATGAAGATACGCGCGCTTAAGCGGGAGTAATAATAAATTTTATATCACAAAATGTTAACATGTTCTCAGGTTTGATGCTCCCCTAGCAGTGTTCTGAATCAAAGACGTATTCTGCAAGAGCACACCACCCAAACAAAACCGAAATTACGGTATCTGCTCTTTTGTAATTGAGTGAACATGCTTACACAATCATTATTCTCAAAACATCTGTTTTCATAAAGCTGTACATGATCAGAAGGCAGTGACAATTATTGTACTTATGTAAATTAAACCTCGCGGCGGAACTGGTACTTCAAAGGGCCCATGACCGTCGGTATTCCATCCATAATAATTCTATGGTTTAACCCCTTCAAAGATATTCATGGTATGTCTGTGGATAAAGATGCCTTTCCAGACTTATGTGTTCAGTCAAGCGTGAAAACCTGTATTAAAGGGCATAAAATTGTCTGCAACCATGGATCCAGCAAAAACGTCAAAGAAAATCATAATTTAATTCTGTGTCAAAGCACAGAGCGATAACATTTCGTTAAGCTGAATTTATTTATGGTTATTATTCGTCTTTATTCCGTGCTCACTCAACCGTGCAGTATTGAATACTATTTCAGAAAGTCATTAACACCTTTATAGTCGGTTTGACAATCCTATTTAGCTAATAGTGTAACCTAGAAAAGTTCTTTCCCTTGAAATTCTTTGGCTGGTTTTCCTGTGTGGTCTATGAACATTTTCAGCTTGGTTGCCCAAACAGAAACTTTGAGCAATTTGCATAATTTGCATAAATCTGTATGCATACAGGTTGTACAACGCAAAGACACCTTACACAGAATGTTCAAACTGAACTACGTGCTAATTGTGTATGTGAGCTGATATTGAACTCTAATAGTGTTGCCCATCTCGTGAAAGCAACTTGTAATAAAACGAAACGACCTTAATACACACAGTCAGATATGGATGCACATCCAGCTGGAGTTTCTGGGACATGGAAATCATTTCAGCGCAGGGCGGCGCTACAGGGGCGGGGGGATGATTTTTCAAGTGATAAAAAAGGGGGAAAGAGGAGAAAAGACGAAAAAGGAGGAGGAAGAAGAAAGAAGAAGGAGGGGAAAGAGAGGCCGGGGCCGGCCCCTGGGAACGATTTTTTTCACATGGGGTGCTGAGCCTCTGAGCCACATGTTAGGATACCACACTTTAAGCAAACAGTGTTTCAGTATTCCGTGAACATGAAGGGGGGGGATGTAAGACCTAAATTTGCTTACAGTTATTCTGCATTCTAAGTCAAATCTAAGTACCCCCTCCCTCTCACACAAAACACGAGAATTTATTTTCAAACAGTATCGCAGATGTAGATTTTTATTATCTTGATGAAACATTTAGGGGTTGCGAAGCGTTTTTTTTTTTTTTTTTTTTTTTTTTTGGGCGGGGAGGGGGGAATGACGCTTCTTTCCAGATAATATGCACCATCTTGTTTTTAAATTTTGCGAGCGAGCGAACCGAAAATATGGATTTCTTGAAACTCTGTATTGTATAGTATTGTATCTTTTTTCCTTCAAATTTAAAAAAAAAACATAACAACAATATTACATTCATATGACAATTCATTTAAAAAAGGGTGAAGGGATGGCCCTACTCAGAACACAGAACAACACTGTTTTTCAGAGGTGTCCCTGTATTTAAAACTTCTCGTTAAGAAAGATCGATGTGTTATTTTGTCATCAAAATGTGGGCCTATAAGATATCTGAAGCGGAGTGAGTGAGCCAAAACTATTATGAAAGAAGTGTTATTTGTTCATAAAAAGACCAGTGTAGGCCTATTCTGAATGACATGATCACCTTGCTGCCAAATATGCTGACTTAATCTTGGCACCTCGCTGGTCCAGTTGTTTGCTGTCTCGCAATGTCTCGCAAAACAACTCTGTTTGTAAATATTACAAGCGAGCGAGGAAACACACATTCTTTTGATAATAGAAGTATTATTTCGTCATCGAAATACACTTAACATGGTTAGAAAATGTACATTCGGTCACCTAGTCACTCATTTTTTTTTTAATTATTTCTTTTTCTTGCCGAAACCATTCTAATTTTCAAATATCATACGAGCCAGAGCGGCGAGCGAGGAAATTGTTCAGTTTTGCAGGTAGAAGTTATAATTGGTCATTAAAATACACCATGGGCCTATAAGAAAATCAAATTTGGTCACGTCGCTTGCCGAATGTGTTTGCTTTCCCAACCATCCTGTATGCTGTACCATACGAGCGAGCGCAGCGAGCGAGGAAACATTTGTAGGTAGACACGGTAGAGTTGAAAATTCGTCGTCATAATAGACAATGGGCCTGTAAGATATCTAAATTCGGTCACCTCGCTTGCTGAATTGGTTTGCTTTCCCATCAATCCTGCATCTAGATATCATACAAGACAGTGCAGCGATCGAGCAAGAAGAAATATACACTTTGTGTAGGAAGAAGGGATAATTCATCATCAAAATACACTATGGGTTCATTAGATATCTAAAATCGGTCACCTCACTTGCCGAATTCGTTTGCTTTCCAAACCATCAAGTATTCAAATATCATATGAACGAGCGTAGCGAGCACCGGTGTAAATCCGTTTCGAGTACGGGGGGGGGGGGGGGGTTATGATCGATATCTCGCCGAAATTTCTCACTCACACTCGAGTATGCAAACCCGCTCACCCGCCCGCACACACCCCACATATATTATTTTTTAAATTTTGCGAGCGAGCAAAGCAAGCGAGCCAAAAATAACCACTTCTTTTTTGTCATCAAATACATTTTTGACCTATAAACTTTTTAATGGTATATTTGGTCCCCAAACTATATCTCGCTGGTCCATGTTTGCTGTCTCAAACCACCCTGCTTCTAAGAGCAAGCGAAGCGAGAAAGGAAAAACACGCTCTTTTGATGACAGAGTATCATTTCGTCATTAAAATACACTATAGCATATCTAGAATATATTCGGTTCACCTCAATTGCATGAATATTCGTTTGCCTTCCCAAATAACTCTTATCTAGATATCATGATTGAGCGCATCGAGTTACAAAAATGCACTAGATGATTTTATAATCTACACCTTGTTCCCTGCGAGGATAGTCGGACACCTCGTTGCAAAATAGTATGATATTCGGGCATCTGCTACAGCATTAATTAGAGCATAAGAGTGATTGCTGATCGAAAACATCTCTTTTCTAGATTTTGTGAGTGAATAAAAATGGATTAGTTTAATTCTAACAACAGGTTCAAGTGTATTGTTACTCCCTTCCTGTGATTTTAGTAACGTACAATAATCTTCTGTTCTCAAAGAGCGTATGGTAGGAATAGGCTAATGGTCACAGGCCGTTGTCTCCTGAAAATTCATCTATTTTAGGTCAACTTGCCGCTCGAATTCTTGCAGCTGTGCAACTACCACTTTATGAAAGGAAGAATAGCATAAACACTTGACAGAAAAACGAGAATCAAACTTATTTCCTTTCGCAATATATGTGATTTAACCGGCATTGGTTAATATACTGGAAATGCGAGCGAGCGAAGCGAGCGAGCGCTTCCAGGCTTTGCTTTTTTTTTTTCATTCCTCTTTTTCCTTTCGCTTTCCCTCTCTTTTACACTATTATTTCTTTTTGAAAAGGTTGGGGGTATATCTGTACACGCCACCTTCCCCCCCCCCTCTCGAAAAAGCGGGGGTACACACCCCATCCCCTCCCCCCGGATTTACGCCAATGGCAGCGAGTGAGAAAAAAAAATCCTCTTTTTCATGGTCGTCATCAAAATACGATATAATCCTCTATGAGGTATATAAATACATATTCGATCACCTATCTACCAAATATGAAGCTATTCGGGCACCTAGCTTGCAGTCCTAAACCATTTTGTTTTTACAAGTCAGCGAAGCGAGCTATACTGCGACAAGAGCTCTGTTTTCTTTAGTTTTGTCACCGAAATACAGATGATTTTTGCAAGGTACATCTTCCTGCAGAATTTCATGATATTCGGGCATCTCGCTGCTGGAATAAGAGTGCTTGCTGCGAAAAATTTGTTTATTTCTAGCTTTATCTATACCGCGAGAAGAGCTCTATTTTCTTTAAAAAGTAGTTTTGTCACCGAAATACATCGAACGTACATTTTCCTGCCGAATTTCATGATCACTGATGATATTCGGGCATCTCGCTGCTGGAATAAGAGTGCTTTCTGCGAAAACATATTGTTGATTTCTATATTTATGAGCAAGAAAGACACTTATTGCACAGCTAAGAGCACAAAACCCGCGCAATGTGCAAAATCATCAATGTGTCATATTTCAATCAACTGCTGCATAAAGAAAATTGTTATATGAAGAAGATGAAGATGGGATGGGAAAATAATTTATTCTGATGAGTGCTGTATTACCCCTCATAAAAATCAGGGGGTGCTGGAACACGCGCACCTAAACTAATTCCTCTGTGGGGTGCTCCGCACCCCCTCAAAAATTCCCGGGGGTGCTGCAGCAACCACAGCACCCTCGGCTCACAGGGGCCTGGCCGGGAGGCGAATTTTTTTTTCCTACGACATTTTCGCTCCTTGCGCGTGCGCACATGGTCACTTTCCGAGAGCTCATAAATATTCATCCTGAGACCATCAATCAGGTCATTCTCCGCGCGCGATTTCATAAATCAGGATCGCGCGCTGGCGCGGGTTTGTGCACAAATTAAATGATGTGTTGCAAGCCCCCGTAATTATTGTATAGCTTAAATAATGTAGGAAATGTTTGCTATGAATAATATTGGAGTTTGTGTAAATGAAGCCCTTTTTGAATGATCAGCTCGAATACAGGCTGAATTGTGTCATACAGTGCATTTAGGCCTACTCGCACAAGGGTGTGTTTGTTGAAGTAATAGGCCCTAATGGACTAGGAACAAGGTAACCATCAATAAACTGATACAATGATTGAGTTATTGGTTGTTGTAGATAGTTAGCTGTTGCCATTTATAGTTCCTTTCAGAAAGGTGTATTATTTAGGACCTATACCAGTGTAAAAGGCTCAACAAGAGGTGTATATAGTGTACATAATGTGCTTAGGATAGATATTGTATTGCAATAAAGCATTAAATGTGATAGGGGCACAAGGGCATAATTTATGCGTAAACACAACATTCCTATATGATTATGCACCAAGATCTCATAAAGCTAACATTTATTTAGTTAGGCTGTCCAAGGATTATTAATAAAGCAGATTGAGTGACGTTATGATTATGTAAATTAGGCTTTGGTATACGTTGACTGGATATGATTATTTTAATCATTTTGTTGTCACATATCAACCATATTTTATGTTGACCACGATAAAAACATGTAACCTGGGTTTTATTGTATTCCCTTTACTGATTCATAAAAGGTGGTTTTTAAAAATGTAGATTAGAAATAACAATGAAAATAAATGTTTCAATAATTTCATCAATAGTTCAGTGGTTTGATTAAAAAAATACAAAGAGGGGAGAGAAATAGAGAGAGAGAGAGAGGGGGGGGGGGGAGCCAGGGGATTGGGAAGACATATGATGAGTGGAAAGGAATGTGACAGAAATTTGAAAACAAGATTAATCCTATTTGAGGTTGGTGTTCGTAATTCTACTTTTTAACCATCTAAGGGCCGGTGAGTAAACCAATCATCGTACTTTCTCATATTGTACATGTATTTCTAATTATTCTAAAAACTAAAATAGGTCCTAAATAGAAGAATAAAAGTATCAAAGTGATACTTTAAAAAAAAAAAGTCAACTTTGAGTTAATGTCAAGCACTCATCACAGACAGAATAAGAGAGGAGCAAAGCGCGCATTAATGGCATTATGACGTAGCCTACCTACGAATATTTTGTGAGGTCGTCTCAGACAATGACCATGTGCGCATGCGTTGATCAGTGGCACAATGACGTACATATGAATATTTATGAAGTCGCGGAGAATGACCATGTGCGCACGCGCAAGGAGCGAAAATGTCGTAGGAAAAAAATTTCGCGGCCGGGAGCTTGCATTTGTATAATACCCATATTTGTTCATTAAAAACGTCAATAAATTCACCAATGGGTCATTTTGCCCCCCCCCCCTATCAAAATACCCCGGCGCTGCCCCTGTTTCAGCGTTATTTTTTTTTCCTTATAATTAGAAATCACGCTTTTGTACTATCATCAACTTGCTTATCTGTGAACAACTGTGAGTGTATTTTTGCACCTAGACCGAGAGTAGGCCTGCTCAATGAACGGCGGTAATGATGTGCGCAAGAAGGTTGGCAGCCTTCTTGTACTGTTTTAGTTTCTTTGGGGGTACATCTTCGTGTAATGTTAGCCGTGTGGATTAAATTAACATTATTTGAACACCTGAAAACCACAAGTATGTTTCCAATTCAATTGCACATTTTAAAAGATTTTTTTTTTTTAATGTGATACGATCATTGTTGCAATCATGGGGGGGGGGGGGGGGGGGGGAGGGGAGACACGACATATTATGCTCCGCCGAACGTTATGCTCCGCCGACAATCGCTCTCAAATTCACTTTATGGTGTCGATGGAGCAATTGTCACCAGTTCAAGTGTCGTGTCTTCGGAATATAATTTTGGTGGAAAAATATTATTGTCGGCGAGGAAGTGGTCACATGATCAATTGTCGTTTTTTTCGGAGCATATTTCGGTGGAGCAAATGTCGGCATTTCGGAGCATATGTCGGCTGAGCAAATGTCGGCGGAGCAATTGTCGGCGGAGCATATGTCATGCAACCCATAGGGGGCATAATGATGTACATATGAATCTATCCAATTATAAGACTTTGTATTTTTGCTAAAATTCTAGAGCCCAAACATTTTCCACTGATATGTGATTTTGTGCGTTACTTCAGTCCGACTAGAATATGACTGCAGTAAAGATTTTTTTTTTAAAGATAGGCCTACAGGAAGAATATACCGCTCTTAGTACCATTCTTTATGAATGCATAAGACTAAGGCATATCCTGTATTCATATAAATTTACGCAAATTATATAAAGTGCTCAAAGTTCCTATTTGGGCAACCAAGCTGAAAACGTTCATAAACCACATAGAAACCTAAATCAATGAAAAAACTTCACCGGAAAGAACATTTCTAGGTTTGCAAATAATATTATTGTCAAACCGACTACTACAAACATGTTTCTGAAAAAAAATATTTCAAAATTCAACTACAAATCCTGTAAATACCGGTTGTTTTCTTCTTGCACCTGCGCTCAGTCAACCGTGAAATAACGAGTATAAGTCACACAATATGTATGGAAGCAACCATAAAACATAATGTTAGGTTCCCACTTAGCCGAATTATATTGGCGAGTTATGGCGAGTTTTTGCGAGTTGCCTTAAGCAAGGTTCCCACTTAGCCGAGTTGGAGTCTCGAGTTGTGGCGAGCTGGCGCAAGCTTGACCTCGCGTAAACTCGCGTTAACTCGCATGAAATTTACTTACACTATGAACATGGCGGACAAAGAAAGCGGACAAAATAAACAACCTCTCATTCTACCCTTCACAATGGTTCTGGTAGTCAAAAGAACATCCCTTCACAGCTATTATGTTTAATCATGTAGTTCCAGGTGAATATGCATGTGACACCTGTTCCACATATTTTAGACAATAGCAGTGAAGGGATGTTCTTTTAACTACTAGAACCATTGTGAAGGGTAGAATGAGGGGTTGTTTATTTTGTCCGCTTTCTTTGTCCGTCATGTTCATAGTGTTATTTTATGAGGTATGCACAAGTGATCTTACGACCCAACATCGAGTTTACTTCGATAGCTGTACGAGTAAACCGAGCGCGATAGGAGTTAACAGAGCGCAATACGAGTCACACCGAGTTTGCTATGAGTTGTGATGACCTGCATACGACTTGTACCGATCTATCGAGTTATCAAGACCTCGTTCCGACTGTCGAGAGCTTTCTACGAGTTTCCGATATACGACCAAAGAAGCTGAAAATGCATTTGGGGGGGGGGCGCTTAAAAAAATTCAAGTCAATTCATTTCCATGTCAAAAAAAAAATGTCCTATAAAAGCAATAAAAAATCAAACATTATTATAAGTCATTGTACAATAATATAATCACTTGAATTATAAAACAAAGAATATACACATCGTAACTATGTTTGGGTTTCATTTCTTTAAAGAAAACGTCGTGTGGAAATAAGGAGGGATCCAGTGAAAAGAAGGGCTTGTGATGTGGATCCTTCAGATAATTTCAAACAAAGCTTATAATTCTAAAAACATATGAATAAAATTATATTTACAAAAGACGAAAGGTAATGACAAGCTTTTCTATTTTATTTCAATTTTGTTGTATATACAAAAGCACATTGTTGATTCGCAATTTAAAGACTTAAGTGTTACGACTTTTATCTCAGATGAAAAGCGAAAAGAATATAAGATGATATAAAAGAAAAGAAAATCAGAATATAGAAACTGTACATAAGCATAAGAAAACGGAGGAATAGGGTATAAGTATAGCAGTGGGCTTTAAACGGATTATTGTGCTTAACATTTTTTCTATTCCATTCAACATCTCCAAATGAAATGCTAATTTTTGGAAGGTCTCGTATCCAAGAAAAAGGTGCGCAGGACAAAAATCCTACTACTACTACTACTACTACTACTACCACTACTACTATCTACCTACTACTAATATTTCTACTACTACAACTACTACTTCCCACTGATACTACTACTACTACTACTACTACTACTGGTAATGTTTCTCCTTCCTTTTCTTCTTCTATTCTTCTTCTTCTTCTTCTTCTTCCTCCTCCTCCTTCTCCCCCTTGTCTTCCGCCTATTGTTGTACCACATATTTTGCGGGTAACTAAACTTGCATTCAAGTTAACGAAACTGTCATCCTCAGAGTAAGTCCGAGTTTCAAGCTCAGAAATCCGTTGATTCTAAACACAACAAAAAAGTAACTCCCCCCTAATTCAAAATAGCATAACTGTTTAACGAAGAAGTTTTGAGCAAAATAATTTGGCAGGAGTGTTCCTACTACTACTATTACTACTGCTACTTCTACTGCTACTATTACTACTACTACTACTTCTACTACTACTACGTTCAGTTTACTCTTTCAAAAGAAAACTGGAAATAAGAAATATTGAATTCCTAGCAGCATAAGCCTTTAAATTGAATATATTTTGCAAACTTGTATCACTGCAAACTTTTAAATGTTTTTTTTTTTAGAGTATAATGTTTTTTTTATATTGTAACAATCTGTCATACAGCGTGTTCACGTATCAAATTTACTGCATGCCGACCTCAGCCTAACTCAGTCGTCTGCTTTTTCTGGCTGAGGTCACATTCGCAACTGTTAGACTATTCTTTTATGAAACCACCAGCTAGAGTATTATGCCCAGTGCCCCAATCCCATATTATTTACCAGTTTACAGTCATAGGTCTCCCGTTTTTACTTTTCTACTACTACTCCTCCTCCTTCTACTACTACTCCTCCTATTACTACTACTACTACTAACTGCTACCACTACTACCACTACTGATACTATTACTATTAGTAGTAGTAGTATTAGTACTACTACTACTACTACTACTACTACTACTACTACTACTACTATTACAACTACAACTACAACTACTACTACTATAACTGCTGCTGCTGCTACTACTTCTACTACCACTGTTACAACTACTACGACAATTACTGCATATACTACTACTATTACGACTACTGCTACCACTATTACTGCTTCTACTGCTACTTCAACTTAATACTGCTGCAACTACTACTACCTTCACTAATACTTTTACCATCATCTCTACGAATACGACTGCTACTAATACTACCACTGTACTTCTACTACTACTACTACTACTACTACCGCTATTACCATTACTACTACTACTTCTACTACAAATACTACTTCCACTGCTACTACTGCTACTACTACTTCTACTACTACTACTACCACTACTACTGCTACTAGGCCTACTAGAATTAGGCCCACCTCAGCAACCCCTCCTTTTCCTCTTCTTAAATTAAGTATATTCACATGTGTTTTTGTTATCATAACTTCTTAACAACCGTAGGGAAATCAAGGGCGTCGTTCTTGCTGCCGCACCTTTTGTTTAAAGATTAACGTGTTAATTGTACACACAGGGAAATATGTTTTATGCATAATCATGTCGGCGCCTGTTTGAAAATGAGATTGATCTGCCGAGTCATGCATAGGTGATCAGACATTAAATGCAAAAACGTCACTTTTCAAGAGCCACAAGAGTGACTACTACTATACTTCTATACTACTACTACTACTACTGCTGCTGCTACTTATACTACCACTATACTACTACTACTACTACTACTACTACTACTACTACTACTACTAACTGCTTCTATACTGTTACTACTACTGCTACTACTATTACTACTACTGCTTCACTTTTTCATAATCACTTTACCCGCAAAAGGGATTTTAAGAGACTACTACTATACTACAATGTACTACTAGCCTACTACAGTTGTCACTACTACTACTACTACTACTATACTACTACTACTACTACTACTACTACCACTACTACTATACTACTACTACTACTACTACAATTACTATCTTCTACTACTACTACTATACTACTAATACTATACTACTACTAATCATACAACTACTACTACCACTACTATCTACTACCTCTATTACCACTTCTACCACTACAACTACTACTTCCACTGTTACTACTGCTACTACTACTTCTACTATACTACTACTACTACTAGGCCTACTAGAATTAGGTCCACCTCTGCAGCCCCTTCTTTTCCTCTTCTTTAATTAAGTATGTTCACATGTGTTTTTGTTATCATACCTTCTTAACAAACGTTGGCCAATCGAGGGCGTCTTTTTTTGCTGCTGCACCTCTTGTTTAAAGATTAATGTGTTGATTGTATACACAGGGAAATATGTTTTTATGCATAATTACTATATGTCCAAGCCTCCTCATTTTTCTTTTCACATACATCCATCTGCTGCCGCATTATTCATTTTGCATACGAATGCAAATAGGCTGTTTCGTATTTTCATAAAGAAGCTACTCGACTTGATTTCATGAATATCAAAACCAAGTGACGTAATTTCCATTTACCGATGAGCTTTGTTGCAATTGCTGTCACTCCCTCTGATCTGCATTATTTCGTCGGTGTCGAGACCTAGTCAACTCCAACCATTCAGGAACCAAGCCGACTTTTACATTGAATTAACTAGTTGTAGATACATTTTCAAAGTAAGAAAGATGTGACAGAGAATTTACCTTTAAATTTTCTTGTTTGGCAGGTGTGCAATCAAAATGTTCGCTTCTTGCACTCTGATATCCAATGCAAATGTCTGGTGATATTGGTCCAAAAAGTGTACGACACCTCCCTACACAGTATGGCGTTAAGAATAGGTGAGTGGTAAAAGGAACAGACACGCTTCCTGGTGCATACAGCTGAACACTCCACCTGCAATCAGAAGAAAGTCTTTCTTAAAACACTAGATCCCAATACTAATCAAATCGTTGGACAATTTTTAGTTCAAACTTATAATGCAAATGTGCCTTTATTTGCTTCGTCCGCTCGCATTTTTAGGGTCTTATTTAACGCCGGTTATATTAGTAACTGATATTCTTATGAAAGTTATTTGGTTTGCATCTTGTGTCTCTAGCTAATTTTATACTATTCTTTTATAATATAATGCTATGTTGGTAATATAATTGCAAGGAATCGAGCGGCAAGTTGACCTAAAGAGATGGGATAATGGCCTGTGATCATTAGCCTCTTCCCACTATGAGAACGAAAGATGCCGATAAAATGTGCATTATACTCACATTATGAGAATGGAATAACAATACGCTAATCCCTTCTCAGTTTACAAAATTCTTTTTTTTTTTCCTCGTTCACTCAGTTTGCTTGTTCATAAAAATAATCTAGAAACGAAATGGTTGCGTGCAGCAAGCGCACCTCTTACTGGATTTCATGGAAGAAATTCTCTATCATAATAAATCATCCTTGATGAGATAAACATGATTGAAAAGCTCTGCTTCTCTTCTTATTTTGATGCGTAAATCATTATTCATATTTCACGTATGACTGAATTAAAACAAATTTGATATTTCAGAATCAAACACTGATCCAATCATTCAAACAATCAAACACTGATTCAATCAATCAATCAATCAATCAATCAATCAATCATGAATCAATACTCAACCAAATAACAATCAAGCAACCCTCACAGCCACACGCACAACCATACCACCCCCCCCCCCCCCCACACACACACGAACTACCAGGAGCACCGCTACAATTACCACAGACATCAACACCAGGGGAGCGTTTATTAAAAGTCTTGTCGGTGATTTTCACTGATTAATTTGCTCTCAGCCAATCAGATCGAGGATTTTCAATAGCTTATAACTGTTGTCAGTGAAAATCACTGACAAAATCTTCATGAAACGCTTCCCAAATAGTAAGGTACTGTCAAAACAACTCCCATAATCAAATTGTGATTGAATTGACAATACATCATCATTCATGCATGAACTTTTGGATTCATTAGCCATGTTCCCTGATAGCAGAGACTGGTAAGAATAACATCATATTTACGTATTTTTAAAGTCGTGTCATACGTCTTATTTAAGTATTATATATACGTCTTTAAGACGATACTTTGCACCAGCACACGACGTAAAATAAGACGTCATATTTTTACGTCAATTTTACATCATATCGGTTGGGAAAAAACATCTTTATGACATCTTTACGACCCAAAGGACAGCTCACAGACTGGTAAAAATCATGTCATAAAGACGTCAAAGCTTCAAAGCTGGTTTATAAAATATTTTAGAATGTATTTAACATTATGACGTTTTCTATGTTAATGTTCTAGCCTATAGATGGTCCTATACTAGCCCTTTATCCTAACATCCTACATCCTATACCTAACTACTGATGCTTTGTATCGACATTACTATATATATGGACTGTAGTGTAGTACTTAAAAAAAACAGTTAGAAATTACAATTTCTTGATGCATTCTGAAATACCCTGCCCATGACATTAACTGAATGGTATTCATCATGGAAGTACATTGTTCATTCAATCAGCAGTGAATCATTGAATAAAATGCTAAAATTCAAATGTTATCTTCCTTTTTCCACGAAGTTTAGTCATTTCTGGTCATTCATGAATATTCATGAATCACGATCAACTACTACTCGTATCACGATGTAAAACTGACGTAAAAACGTCATGTTGTGGTCTCGAAAAAAAGCTGTTATAAAGTGGGAAATAATTGACGTAAAAATTTCGTCTTGTTCAGGTCTTTTAAAAAGTAGTTAAAAGTGGTAAATATTTGACGTAAAATATATCTCATCTTATGTTCAAACAAAATTTGAGAAATTTTGGTTATATAAATTCGTCATGAGGTTGTCGTAAAATTGTCGTGTGTACGACATATGACGTGTGGACCAGTTTATAACCAGTTCTTGACGTCTTAAGGACGTCTGTCTGCTATCAGGGTTATTCACTGCACAAAGTACAAACCCATCATCCATGATCATGTGACCATAAACTCATCAGCAGTATCTAAACTGGGTAAATTTTCACAGTGGATAGGCAATTCCTGCGCAACATAATTTTCATGTCTTTTACAAAAGTGGGCAGTGCTCACTCAAGCATAACACATTTTCAGACTATTTGGTTTCATTATGATAAAAGAGATTTTCAGCTATCCATATTTATATATACGTATTATATACATACATTCCCAGGTGTTGGATGATGATGATGATGATAATAATAATGATGATAATAATAATAATGATGATAATAATAATAATAATAATAATAATAATAATAATGATAATAATAGTAATATTAATAATAATAATATTCCGTTCTTGTATAGCGCATATCACGTTATCACGTAGTGTCTCTATGCCCTTCCAAAGGACTTTGGATATAAGCCATGTAAACAGTGACAAGTTGAAGAAGAGTAAGCCATGTATATGCATTCAACATTAGTTTTTATTCTTCAGAATTTTCGACCCACGCAGAGCGGAGAGCGTTGTTACTATAAGGAAAATTCTGTTAACTATCTTGTCATTAAATGTATACACTGAGAAAGACCCGAGGCGGGTAGAAAATTCTGAAGAGAGGTGACAAAATATATAGACCAATTTCACGGCCGGTTTATGTATTTGGCCCTCTATCGGCGACGCCATTGCTGCTGTGGGCAAGCGCGCTGACCGCGATTGGCTCTGTGTACAAAATGAATGTAAGATATGAGATATTCCCCGATATTGTTCCATTTACTTTATTCTAGATCAATAAAATAAAGCATGGATACATGGGTAGATGAGGTAAGACAATGGTCATATCTGACGGATGAAGGTATGATGTATTTTTGTAATTTCGATGGTTTTTCAACTTAGTTTGTCAGTGAAAGTTCGATTGCAGCATAGAAGCCGTAGTAAACGGGAGCCCTAAATCTTACCCTGTTTACAAAGTCAAGTTTTCACTCATTAAATTTTACGCCAAAGTACATAATGATATGTTTCTTGACTTAAAAGTCCCTTCCGTTGATGTTTTTACTCACTGGCGACGAATTCCTTCACATTGCTTACGGAAACCTGTGTAGGGAGTACGGCTTCTCACACAAACAGGCTTCATGAGTCAAAAGCGAGTGAATTTCGCACTCAGTTAGCTTCCAATTTTTAAACTTTCTCTAATCCTTGTGGCATTTGAGCACCGCACAGCTGCGAACTGAACTTCCCTGATAATTTCTCATTGCAAATGTTAAAATAAATCTGCATATACTTGTCAAAATAGACAAAAAATCGAACGAATGTACATAACGCGCTATTGACTTGTGTACTATAAAAGTTGGAGCGCCCACCCCAGTATGTCGAACTGTGTCGAACAGTCTGCTGCCCTCTTGCGTTGTGAAATTGGTCTATATAATTTAGATAACTTATAGGCCCATTATGTAGTTTGCTGAAGATGTCCTCCCATAACGATAGCACTGGGGAGGGTCAGATGTAGCATTGCAGAGTGCGTTCTTTAATGTATATCATGCATTCTGAAATGTTTTATTCACACCGGGTGACCCGTCAGTAATCAAGTACTGATATTCAAGGAGGCCTGTAAACAAATATATACAATATAACAATCATGACAAACAAAATAAATATAACTCAATGTATCAAATAAGATAAAATAACATTTGGTGAAAACATGAAAGTGGGGAATGAGACATAAAATAATAGTTTGCAACCATGCAATGAAAAAAAAACGAAAGGTAAATGACTGAGTTTATGAAAAAATGGAAGTATCCCCCCCCCCCCCCCCTCCCCTCCTGCCTGATATGCAAACTACAAAAATACTGTACTGAGGCAGAAAAAAACCCGAGTCAAGGAATTAATATCATGTTGATTTGTTCCGTCCCAACAAAAGGAAGCATATTTGATGATAAAGCAACCGTGAATTTCTTTTACGAAAGGTACTCGTAAATCCCGTAAACAGGTATTAAATGGTAAAAATAACTATTCAAGTGAGCATCAGAAGAGTAGTGTAACGAAGATTATGTTTGCAACATACTTAAACTGTAAACTTTGTATACAATAACTGAAACCACTTCTACAACCTTTTTCACCACCACTAGTACTAACACCGGCACAACTCTTGAACTCATCATTACTGCGTCAGAAAATAACTTGCGTACTATGAATGCGGATAAGTTCCTATACATAATCATATTCTTCAAGTCCATGTGTTTTTTAAATGAATATTCATACCAGTCCGTTTCACGTTTCCTCCGAATCTAAACCAGTCAAAGGCGTAGATTTTTTTCTGCCCCACCTTTTGATTAGCATATAGTGCATGTAGTGTAGATTCGCAAAAAACCGTCCCCTCAGATTTCTTCTCACATACCAATCAGCTGCAACGCTTTATTTTTCATATGAATGCAAATAAAAGATGCTTCGTATTTCCACACAGCACCATCCTGTCCAAGGTGACTGGACTTCTTGAACTGTTGAATATTCAAACAAAGCTTCGCCATTGCCCTTTTAGATAGAACGTTGAGTTATGTAGCAATTGCTGCCGCACCCTTGATTTGCATCATGTGCGTGGCTCTGATCAAGGGTACCACAGTGTTACATTTGGGGCAAAATTTGAAACTCACTGTACATAGCACAACTATTGCAAGACACAAACAGTTAATATTAGAGCATCGAGTACATAACTCGATGTCCACCTTTTAAGTTTAATTTCTGAAAATATAAAGTCTTATTTGCAAAACCTATATTTCAGTGCTTCCCTGATAGCAGAGACTGGTAAGAATAACATCATATTTACGTCTTTTTAAAGTCGTGCCATACGTCTTATTTACGTATTATATATACGTCTTTAAGACGATACTTTGCACCAACACACGACGTAAAATAAGACGTCATATTTTTACGTCAATTTTACATCATATTGGTCAGAAAAACGTCTTTATGACGTCTTTACGACCCAAAGGAAGCTCGCAGACTGGTAAAAATCACGTTTAAAAGACGTCAATGCTGGTTCATAAAATATTTAGAATAATATACAATATTATGACGTTTTCTCTTTGTTAATTCTCTAGCCTATAGATCGTCCTTACTAGTTCTATATCCTAACATCCTACATCCTATACCTAACTACTGATACTTTGCATCGACATTACTATCTATATGGACTGTAGTGTAGCACTTGAAAAAAAAACAATTACAAATTACAATTTCTTAATGCATTCTGAAATACCCTGCCCATGACATTAACTGAATGGTGTTGTACATGGAAGTACATTGTTCATTAAATCAGCAGTGCAATCATTGAATAAAATGTTAAAATTCAAATGTTATCTTCCCTTTTTCACAAAGTTTAGTCATTTCTGGTCATTTATGAATATTCATGAATCACGATCAACTATCACAATCGTATCACGACTTAAAACTGACGTAAACACGTCATATTATGGTCTTGAAAAAAAGCTGTTATAAAGTGGGAAATAATTGACGCAAAGAAACTTCTTGTTCTGGTCTGTGAAAAAGACGTTAAAAAGTGGTAAATATTTGACGTAAAATATATGTCATCTCCTGTTCAAACAAAATTTGAGAAAATTGCGGTTATATAAAGACGTCATAGGGTTGTCATAAATTAGTCGTGTATACGACATATGACGCGTGGACCAGTTTGTGACCAGTTCATGACGTCTTAAAGACGTCTGTCTGCTATCAGGGTTTGTACTAACTCTTGAGAAGAAATCAAATTATGTTTTGAAATGAAACAATTTCTGCCATGTGCATTGTACATAACCCCTGGGGAAAAAAAGAAGAAACGTCAGTTCATAACAAGTAAATTCACTCAGCTCTTAAATTTAGATGAAGCTAAATACAAATTTATTTTGATACAATTTTTTAAAATTAGGTGGACACCAAAGTCATGTACGGTACACAGTGTATAATATCATTAATGGGCGCGGGGGGGGGGGGGAGAAAATTATTAATTTTGAAACTAACGCTCTAACGCTCATATAATACTTATCATAAATACTGTATACAAGTTGCAATTAATCATATAAATTGAATCCAAACACTGAATACAACTGTTAAATTTGAGCATGTTTTGCATGTAACATTAAAATCCCCCCAAATGACTTTAAAACTAATTTTATACATTACGTATAAAATTAGTTTTGTTTTTAGCAATACATGTCTATGACATGTATTGCTAAAACATAAGTGGTCAATGCCTTGTGGGTTGCATAAAAAGAATCATAATCAACGATGTAAGACAAGGTGTCCTTAATGTACCCTTGATCTGAGCCATGCACATATTGTGGACATCAGCAACTACAGAAATTCAGAAACCAAGTCAGCGTATACACTGAGCGAATTAGTTAATTTCAGACACTTAGTAAGAATGAAAGAAATAGGAAGAACATATGAAACAACTTGCCTTTAAATGACAGGTTTAAAATCACGATCCACTTCCTGCACTCTGATCCAATGGAAATTTCTGATCATTTGATCAACCTCCTTATTCTGTCGTTATGAATAGATGAGCAGTAAAATGAAGAGATCAGAAGTTCCTCATCACAAAGCTAACGATCCAAATACTGATCAAATCGTTATTAGTTCGGGCTTATGCTGTTTGAAGTTCCTCCTTTGTTTCTAGAAAAGAAATCAGCCTTTACCTCCTTACGGTGGTGAATAGTAGTGTTATGGGAAGAAAGGACATACGGAAGTTTCCATTTCCAGCTTATAAATCCTATGTCACACGCTACTTTATTCCGGCCAATATGGTTTGCATTGCCTTGCAGAAGAGAACAAAAATCAGAATGGCACTATCATGATTATGGACTGGTTTGTTCCGCTTTTGACGGGACGCGACAGAATGTAGCATATTCTATAATAAAGCGACCGTGAAATTCCTTTATACTCTGTAACCTGATAAATGCTGATGGTGTGGTTACATCGGTGAAAAGATATTAGGCAAAGGACAGTATTGATTGTGGATATGCGTATTCCTTGTTCTCCGCCTTGTGCAAAACTAATACTACTTCTGCTACAAATGCTGCCCCAACCTCAACTACCACGGCCACCACCTACAACAACACCGCCATCACCATCACATTTACAGTCCATTAATGCTACCAACCCCAGCCATGCACATCTTCACATAGTGCTGCCTTCAGCCATGTCTAATGTCTTTTTGTTTTCTCCTTAATTACAATTATACAACGGAACTGCTTCTACTCTTAATACTGCCACCACTTCAACACATTCAAATTCTCTTCTCTTTCTTATGCTGTTTCTTGTTGCTGTCATTTTGTTTTTATGTTGATGTTTTTTTGATCTTGTTCTCTGGTTGTTTATTTTTTGTGCACTTTTTTTTATACTGATGTTTACTATCGACGAAAAAAATCGGGATAGCATGGAGACCAACAATGTCCTCCCATAAAGATAGCAATGGGGAAGTTCAGAGGTAGCATCGCAGAGTGCGTTCTTTAATGTATATCAAACATTCTGAAATATTCATTCATTTATTTATTTCATTTTATTTATACAGCGTGGCCTCGTCAGTAATCAAGTACTGTTATCCAGGGGAGCCTGTAAACTTGAACAAATATATACAAGATAACAATCATGACAAACAAACTAAACATAACTCAATACATCAAACAAGATAAAATAACATTTGGTGAAAATCGGAGGGTGGGGAATTAGACTAAAAATAATAGTTCGTAACCAGCAATGAAAGGAAACGAAAGCTATATGACTGAGTTCATGAAAAAAATGGAAGTATCCCCCCCCCCCCCCCATAATAATCTAGATAAAAGTGTGGATACGATATGCCAAAATTTACTTGCCTGGAATGCAAACTACAAAGATACTGTACTAAGGCAGACAAAACCTGATTCAAGATTGAATATATCACAATGTTGATTTGTTTCTACTCAACAAAAGGAAGCATATTTGATGATAAAGCAACCGTGAATTCCTTTTATGAGATATACCCGTAAATCTTGTAACCAGGAATTAAATGGTAAAAGATATGTATTCAAGTGAGCGTCAGAATAGTAGTGTAACGAAGATTATGATTGCTACATTCTTAAACTATAAACTTTGTATTCAGTAGCTGAAACCACTTCTACAACCATTTTCACCACCACCACTACCAACACCGGTACAACTCCTGAACTCATCATTACTGCTTCTTCTGTCGCAGCTAAAATTGCAATACTGCCACCTCACTACTTCCACCATTACACCTTCTACTGATGGTACAACTGCACCACCACTGCCACAAAATCTAGTACTAGCTTTTCTGCTGCCGCATGCTGTAGTTATGTACTACTTCTCTGATGATTTGTTTTGTCATTGCTTATGTTTTATGTGTTTTTTAAATTGATATTTACTGTCGACAAAAGAAAAAAAAAACAGGAACACATGGAGATCATCGATGTCCTCCTATATATATACCTTTGACAGTCACACGCTACTTTATTCCGGCCAATATGGTTTGCATTGCCCTGGCAGAAGAGAACAAAAATCAGAATGACTTTATAATGATTATTGGCTGGTTTGCTCCGCTTCTGACGGGACGCGACTGAATGTAGCATATTCTATAATAAAGCGACCGTGAAATATACTCTGTAACCTTCAAATTTTGATGGTGTGCTTACATCGATGAACAGGTATTAGGCAAAGGACAGTTGATTGTGGATATGGCCTTGTGCCAAACTTATACTACTTCTGCCACAAATGCCACCACAACCACAAATACCACGGCCACCACCTACACCACCACCTACACCACCACCATCACCATCACATCTACAATCCACAAATACTATCAACCCCAGCCACATCGTCACCACAGTGCTTCATTCATGTCTAATGTCTTTTTGTTTTCTCCTTACAATACTACAAATGAACTGCTACTACTGTTAATACTGCCACCACTTCAACACATTCAAATTCTATTCTCAAATGCTGTTCCAATTATTGCTATTATATACACAATAACCATGGTAACAACTCTGTTGGTTTGTTGTTGCTGTCATTCTGTTTTTGTTTTGTTGTTTTGAGGTTCTTGTTCTCTGGTTGTTTATTTTTGTGCATTTTTTTTGTACTGATGTTTACTATCGACGCAAAAAAATCGGGAACGCAAGGAGACCAACAATGTCCTCCCATAAAGATAGCAATGGGGAAGGTCAGAGGTAGCACCAAAGAGTGCGTTCTTTAATGCATATCAGGCATTCTGAAATATTCATTCATTCATTTATTCATTTCATTTTATTTATATAGGGTGGTCAGTAATCAAGTACTGTTATACTGGGGGGCCTGTAAACTTGAACAAATATATACAAGATAACAATCATGACAAACAAAATAAACATAACTCAATGCATCAAACGAAATAAAACCACATTTGGTGAAAATGTGAAAATGGGAGGGTGGGGAATAAGACTAAAAATAATAGTTCGTAACCAGCAATGAAAGGAAACGAAAGCTATATGACTGAGTTTATGAAAAAAAATGGAAGTACCCCCTCCCCCCCCCCCCCCCCCATAATAATCTAGATTAAAGTGTGAATACGATATAAAATTTACTTGCCTGGAATGCAAACTACAAAAATACTGTACTAAGGCAGACAAAACCTGAGTCAAGATTGAATATATCATAATGTTGATTTGTTCCGTCCCAACAAAAGGAAGCATATTTGATGATAAAGCAACCGTGAATTTCTTTTATGAGATATACCCTTAAATCTCGTAAACAAGTATTAAATGGTAAAAATATCTATTCAAGTGAAAAATAGACAGTGAAGATTATAATTGCTTACTTAAACTATAAAACTTTGTATAAAATAAATGAAACCACTCCTACAAACATTTCTAACACCACTAACAGCACCGCCTTGACTCCTAAAATCAGCAGTACCACTTCTTCTCTCGCAGCTGACCTTGGAATATTGCTACTTTACTACTTCCACTACTACATCTTCTACTGATATAGATGTAGTTAGTACTTCCATCATTGCCGTAAATTCTAATATGATGCTTTCTTGTCTACTACTGCTGCAGCTATGCACTACTTCTCTCATGATTTGTTTTGTCTTTGCTTATGTCCTCTAGAGACATTGAAGGTGAAGCTCAGAATAATGCACTACAGGGGAGTGTTTCATGAAGAGTTTTGTCGGTGATTTTCACTGACTAATTTGCTTTCAGCCAATCAGATGCGAGGATTTTCAGTAGCTTACAACATTTAATTATATGAGCATATGGCATTGTGCCAAATGGCAAACCTCAAACTCGACAAGATCTGACACAAAGCTTGAATGAATGTTATATCCAGGGTTTAGTGCAACAAAGGGCTATCTGCATTTTTTATTTGAATGAGATTTCGATCCGAGCAGAAACCAGAAGCCCATCGGTAACAATGGTTTCTACAGCAAACTTTGCTACAGCTGGGTAAAAATCACCCGAAATAGACATTGCTATCGTGTCAGTGCAATAAATCTTTATTTCAAGATTTATCAAAACTGCCCAAAATGCAGATAGCCATTTGTTGCACTAGACCCTCGATATGATGATTGTTACATTCCTATAGAGCCCCAACAAAAGTATATGTGATAATAAACAACCGCAAATTTCTTTATAATGTTATGTATCGGAAAATTTAAGGGTAATATCTGTTTATGGGAGAAAAATGGTGTAACTTAGGTTACGGTTGCAACTTAGGGGCCTACGGAAACTGCAAACTTTCTGTAAAAGAACTGAAACAACTTCTATAACCATTTCCACCATTCCTACCGAAATCACCACCAGTCTCCTGAAATCACCGGTTCTTCTATAGCAGCTGACCTTGGAATACTGCTACCTCACTACTTCCACTACTACCTCCTCTACTGATAGAATTTCTACAGCAACTACATATACTGTCATCAGTAATTTTAATTCCATGCCTTTTCTACTACTGTTGCAGATATTTAGGCCCTGTTACTACTCTGTTATCTTTTTTTGTTTTGTTTTTTTTTGTTTTGCTCATATTTTGATTTTGTTTCAAAATTGATATTTGCTGTCGACAAGCTAGAACCCATAGAGATCACCGATGTCCTCCTGCACATAGTGAATCAATGAAAAACGTTACACTTTTGAAAAAATTGTAAAAATCATATTTCAAAATATTTCTAAAAGCTTTTCATGATAGATGCCCAGTGGGCTCATCTATCAAGCCGGTCAACTTTGTGGCAAAGAGCAATTTCTTTGAATGGGAGTATTTAGACTCTGGTTTAATTGTCCCTCTTCTTTCAATTTGGCGCAAGTCATTTTTCACACTCTGAACAAAAACAGTCAGTGTTCGGCCAAGCATGAATTAAAATTTGTTTTGTTATTGGCACATGACAGATAAGACTACTGGGCATCCATTTATTGATACACACTGTACGATATGATATAAAGGCAAAAAGGCAAAGAGTTAAACTACTGCAATATACACCACTGAATGTGCACTTCAGTCATGTCAATGTTGGATCTAAGCATACAACTGTCGAAGTACATATCTGGGATTTTGCCTAATTCCCAAATCCCACCTAAACCCCATAAAGTTAAAAATCCGACACAAAGATTCTTTGTTGCCTTTGTGATAATTCATTCCATTCCCGCAGACCCCCAACAAAAGGAATTAATCTGACAATGAAGCAACCGAAAATTAAAGGGCAATATCTATTCAAGCATTAGTGAGCGTCAGAAAAGAAGCGTCAGTATCTAGATTGTGGCTGCAACATACATAAACTATAAAATTTCTGTAATATAACTGGAACAACTTCTCCCACCACTTCCACCTTCACTACCAACACCGCCACAACTCCTAAAATCATCAGAACTGCTTCCTCTGTATAGCAAGGGATCTTGCAATATAAACTGCGATCGATATACCCCACTACTTCCAATACTACCTCTATATAGAATACAGCTACTATCTTCACTGCAACAAATTTTGATTCTACCTTTTGGAGGGGCCTTTCTTCTTCAGGGGAGCCGAGGTACCCAAAATGGTGGAAAAGGGCTGAAAAGCAAAAATTTTGCGTCGGGGGGCCAAGGACCGCTCGGCCCCCCCCCCCCCCCCTCACTGCAACAAATTTTGATTCTACCTTTTGGAGGGGCCTTTCTTCTTCAGGGGAGCCGAGGTACCCAAAATGGTGGAAAAAGGGCTGAAAAGCAAAAATTTTGCGTCGGGGGGCCAAGGACCGCTCGGCCCCCCCCCCCCCCCCCTCACTGCAACAAATTTTGATTCTACCTTTTGGAGGGGCCTTTCTTCTTCAGGGGAGCCGAGGTACCCAAAATGGTGGAAAAGGGCTGAAAAGCAAAAATTTTGCGTCGGGGGGCCAAGGACCGCTCGGCCCCCCCCCCCCCCCCGATCCACGCCTGCCTTAGACACTCCCATCAGGTTTGATAGCCAACTGCCTGTTTCCTTTCCTACTTTTTTTTTTTTTTTACTTACATTAACAAAAAACGACTGGTACATAAGACTACTAAACACACCCTTTCGAGACAAGTCCCCCCCCCCCCCCCCCCTCCGGTTTCCACGAATGGGTGCGTTAATTTTCCTCCCCACACGCAACCCACCCTTTCGAGACAACCGGGGGGGGGGGGGCTTCTCTCGAAAGGGTGCGGCCAACCCCGTTCCCTCCCCGCTCCCATCCCGCCCCGCGCACGCACCCTTTCGACATAAGCCTGTACATGTACGGTACCACATTTGATTCTTATTCAAAATTGTATTTTATGTATTGACCATATTTCTTTGAATTATTTCTGAACGTTGTAAACCTTGATTTTATACCTATAATAAATGTTAAATTTAGTTGACTTGCACTGACTATCGCTGCTACTGCTACTACTACTACTTCTGCTGCTGCAACAACGACTTCCACTACTACCACTACTACTGCTGCAACAACTTCTAGTACTATTACCACTACTACTACTCCTCCTCCTTCTACTTCTACTACTCCTACTACTACTACTACTACTACTACTACTACTACTACTACTACTACTATTACTACTACTACTACTACTACTATTACTACTGCTACTAGTAGTAGTAGTACTACTACTATTACAACTACAACTACTACTACTATAACTGCTGCTGCTACTACTACTTCTACTACCACTGCTCCAATTACTACGACAATTACTACTTATACTACTACTAGGCCTACTAGAATTAGGCCCATCTCTGCAACCCCTCCTTTTCCTCTTCTTTAATTAAGTATATTCACATGTGTGTTTGTTATCATAACTTCTTAACAACCGTAGGCCAATCAAGGGCGTCGTTCTTGCTCCCGCACCTTTTGTTCAAAGATTAACGTTTTGATTGTATACACAGGTAAATATGTTTTATGCATTATGTCCACGCCTGTTTGAAAATGAGATTGATCTGTCGAGTCATGCATAAGTTATCAGATATTAAATGCAAAAATGTCACTTTTCAAAAGTCACAAGAGTGACTACTACACTACTACTACTGCTGCTGCTACTTATACTACTACTACTACTACTATACTACTACTACTACTACTACTACTACTACTACCAAATACTTCTATACTGTTGCTACTACTGCTACTACTATTACTACTACTGCTTCACTTTATCATAATCACTTCTCTCGAAAAAGGGGTTTTTAGAGACCACTACTATACTACAATGTACTACTAGCCTACTACGGCTATCACTACTACTACTACTACTACTACTACTACTACTACTACTACTACTACTACTATACTCCTACTATACTACTACTACTCATACAACTACTACTACCACTTCTACCTACTACTTCCACTGTTACTACTGCTACTACTACTTCTAATATACTACTACTACTACTACTACTACTACTACTACTACTACTACTACTACTAGGCCTACTAGAATTAGGTCCACCTCTGCAGCCCCTCCTTTTCCTCTTCTTTAATTAAGTATGTTCACATGTGTTTTTGTTATCATACCTTCTAAACAAACGTAGGCCAATCAAGGGCGTGGTTTTTGCTGCTGCACCTTTTGTTTAAAGATTAATGTGTTGATTGTATACACAGGGAAATATGTTTTTATGCATAATTACTATATGTCCACGCCTCCTCATTTTTCTTTTCACATACATCCATGTACTAATCAGTTGTAAAGCTTCTGCTGCCGCATTATTCATTTTGCATATGAATGCAGATAGGCTGTTTCGTATTTTCATAAAGAAGCTACTCAACTTGATTTCATGAATATCAAAACCAAGTGACGTAATTTCCATTTACCGATGAGCTTTATTGCAATTGCTGTCACTCCCTCTGATCTGCATTACTTCGTCCGTGTCGAGACCTAGTCAACTACAACCATTCAGGAACCAAGCCGACTTTTACATTGAATTAACTAGTTGTAGATACATTTTCAAAGTAAGAAAGATGTGACAGAGAATTTACCTTTAAATTGTCTTGTTTGGCAGGTGTGAAATCAAAATGTTCACTTCTTGCACTCTGATATCCAATGCAAATGTCTGATGATATTGGTCCAAAAAGTGTCCGACACCTCCCTACAGTATGGCGTTAAGAATAGGTGAGTGGTAAAAGGAACAAACACGGTTCCTGGTGCATATTGCTGAACACTCCACCTGCAATCAGAAAAAAAGTCTTTCTTAAAACACTAGATCCCAATACTAATCAAAACGTTGGACAATTTTTTAGTTCAAACTTATAATGCAAATGTGCCTTTATTTGCTTCGTCCGCTCGCATTTTTAGGGTCTTATCCAACGCCGGTTATATTAGTAACTGATATTCTTATGAAAGTTATTTGGTTTGCATCTTGTGTCTCTAGTTAATGTTATACTATTCTTTTACTAATATAATGCTATGTTGGTAATATAATTGCAAGGAATCGAGCGGCAAGTTGACCTAAAGAGATGGGATAATGGCCTGTGATCATTAGCCTCTTCCCACTATGAGAACGAAAGATGCCGATAAAATGTGCATTATTCAAATTATGAGAATGGAATAACAATACGCTAATCCCTTCTTAGTTTACAAAATTCTTTTTTTTACCTCGTTCGCTCAGTTTGCTTGTTCATGAAATAATCTAGAAACGAAATGGTTCCGGGCAGCAAGCGCACCTCTTACTGGATTTCATGGGAGAAATTCTCTATCATAATAAATCATTTCCTTGATGAGATAAACATGACTGAAAAGCTCTGCTTCTCTTCTTATATTGATGCGTAAATTATTATTCATATTTCACGTATGACTGAATTAAAACAAATTTCATATTTCAGAATCAAACACTGATCAAATCATTCAAACAAACACTGATTCAATCAATCAATCAGTCAATCAATCAATCAATCAATCAATCATGAATCAATACTCAACCAAATAACAATCAAGCAACCCTCACAGCCACACGCACAACCATACCACCTCCCCCCCCCAACACGAACTACCAGGAGCACCGCTACAATTACCACAGACATCAACACCAGGGGAGCGTTTATTAAAAGTCTTGTCGGTGATTTTCACTGATTAATTTGCTCTCAACCAATCAGATCGAGGATTTTCAATAGCTTATAACAGTTGTCAGTGAAAATCACTGACAAAATCTTCATGAAACGCTTCCGAAATAGTACGGTACTGTCAAAACATCTCCCATAATCAAATTGTGATCGAATTGACAATACACGATCACTCATGCATGAACTTTTGAATTCATTAGCCATGTTATTCACTGCACAGAGTACAAACCCATCACACTATGAACATGACGGACAAAGAAAACGGACAAAATAAACAACCCCTCATTCTACCCTTCACAATGGTTCTGGTAGTCAAAAGAACATCCCTTCACTGCTATTATGTTTAATCATGTAGTTCCAGGTGAATATGCATGTGACACCTGTTCCACATATTTTACATCCCGTAAACAGGTATTAAATGGTAAAAATAACTATTCAAGTGAGCAAAGTAAAAAAGTAGTGTAACGAAGATTATGGTTGCAACATACTTAAACTGTAAACTTTGTATAAAATAACTGAAACCACTTCTATAACCATTTTCACCACCACTAGTACACAACTCTTGAACTCATCATTACTACGTCAGAAAATAACTTGCGTACTATGAATGCGGATAAGTTCTTTACATACTCATATTCTTCAAGTCCATGTGCTTTTTAAATGAATATTCATACCAGTCCGTTTCACGTTTCCTCTGAATCTAAACCAATCAAAGGCGTAGATTTTTTTCTGTCCCACCTTTTGATTAGCATATAGTGCGTGTAGTGTAGATTCGCATAAAACCGTCCCCTCAGATTTCTTCTCACATACCAATTAGCTGCAACGCTTCTGCTGCCGCACCCTTTATTTTGCATATGAATGCAAATAAAAGATGTTTCGTATTTCCACACAGCACCATCCTGTCCAAGGTGACTGGACTTCTTGAACTGTTGAATATTCAAACCAGGCTTCGTCATTTCCCTTTTAAAGAGAACGTTGAGTTGTGTAGCAATTGCTGCCGCACCCTTGATTTGCATCATGTGCGTGGCTCTGATCAAGGGTACCACCGTGTTACATTTGGGGCAAAATTTGAAACTCACTGTACATAGCACAACTATTGCAAGACACAAACAGTTAATATTAGAGCATCGAGTACATAACTCCATGTCCATCTTTTAAGTTTAATTTCTGAAAATATAAATTCTTATTTGCAAAACTTATATTTCAGTGCTAAATTGTACTAACTCTTGAGAAGAAATCAAATTATGTTTTGAAATGAAACAATTTCTGCCATGTGCATTGTACATAACCCCTGGGAAAAAAAAGAAGAAACGTCAGTTCGTAATAAGTAAATTCACTCAACTCTTAAATTTAGATGAAGCTAAATGCAAATTTAATTTGATACAATTTTTTTAAAATTAGGTGGACACCAAAGTCATGTACGGTACGCAGTGTATAATATCATTAATGGGCGGGGGGGAGAAAATTATTAATTTTTGAAACTAACGCTCATATAATACTTATCATAAATACTGTATACAAGTTGCAATTAGTCATATAAATTGAATCCAAACACTGAATACAACTGTTAAATTTGAGCATGTTCTGCATGTAACATTAAAATCCCCCAAATGGCTTTAAAACTGATTTTATACATTACGTATGAAATTAGTTTTGTTTTTAGCAATACATGTCTATGACATGTATTGCTAAAACATAAGTGGTCAATGCCTTGTGGGTTGCATAAAAAGAATCATAATCAACGATGTAAGACAAGGTGTCCTCAATGTACCCTTGATCTGAGCCATGCACATATTTGTGGACATCAGTAACTACAGAAATTCAGAAGCCAAGTCACCGTATACACTGAGCGAATTAGTTTATTTCAGACACTTAGTAAGAATGAAAGAAATAGGAAGAACATGTAAAACAACTTGCCTTTAAATGACAGGTTTAAAATCACGATCCACTTCCTGCACTCTGATCCAATGGAAATTTCTGATCATTTGATGAACCTCCGTAGATATTCTGTCGTTGTGAATAGATGAGCAGTAAAATGAAGAGATCAGAAGTTCCTGGTCACAAAGCTGAACGATCCAAATACTGATCAAATCGTTATTAGTTATTAGTTATTATGCTGTTTGAAGTTCCCTCCTTTGTTTCTAGAAAAGAGATCAGCCTTTACCTCCTTGCTGTGGTGAATAGCAGTGCTATGGGTAGAAAGGACATAAGGAAGTTTCCATTTACAACTTATAAATCCTATGTCACATGCTACTTTATTCCGGCCAATATGGTTTGCATCGCCTTGGCAGAAGAGAACAAAAATCAGAATGACACTATCGTGATTATTGGTTGGTTTGTTCCGCTTCTGACGGGACGCGACAGAATGTAGCATATTCTATAATAAAGAGACCGTGAAATTCCTTTATACTCAGTAACCTGATAAATGCTGATGGTGTGCTTACATCGGTGAAAAGATATTAGGCAAAGGACAGTATTGATTGTGGATATGCGTATTCCTTGCTCTCCGCCTTGTGCAAAACTAATACTACTTCTGCTACAAATGCTGCCACAACCTCAACTACCACGGCCACCACCTACAACAACAACAACAACAACAACAACAACAACAACAACAACACCACCATCACCATCACATTTGCAGTCCATTAATGCTACCAACCCCAGCCATGCACATCGTCACATAGTGCTTCAGCCATGTCTAATGTATTTTTGTTTTCTCCTTAATTACAATTATACAACTGAACTGCTACTACTGTTAATACTGCCACCACTTCAACACATTCAAATTCTCTTCTCTTTCTTATGCTGTTTCTTGTTACTGTCATTTTGTTTTTATGTTGATGTTTTGTGGTGGGGGGTGGGGAATTAGACTAAAAATAATAGTTCGTAACCAGCAATGAAAGGAAACGAAAGCTATATGACTGAGTTTATGAAAAAAAAATGGAAGTACCCCCCCCCCAAAAAAAAAAAAATAATAATCTAGATTAAAGTGTGGATACGATATGCTAAAATTTACTTGCCTGGAATGCAAACTGCAAAAATACTGTACTAAGGCAGACAAAACCTGAGTCAAGATTGAATATATCATAATGTTGATTTGTTCCGTCTCAACAAAAGGAAGCATATTTGATGATAAAGCAACCGTGAATTTCTTTTATGAGATATACCCTTAAATCTCGTAAACAAGTATTAAATGGTAAAAATATCTATTCAAGTGAAACGTAGACAGTGTAACGAAGATTATGATTGCTTACTTAAAGTATAAAACTTTGTATAAAATAAATAAAACCACTCCTACAACCATTTCTAACACCACTAACAACACCGCCATAACTCCTAAAATCAGCATTACCACTTCTTCTGTCGCAGCTTACCTTGGAATATTGCTACTTTACTACTTCCACTACTACATCTTCTACTTATATAGATGTAGTTAGTACTTCCATCATTGCCATAAATTCTAATAAGATGCTTTCTTTTCTGCTACTGCTGCAGCTATGCACTACTTCTCTCATGATTTGTTCTGTCCTTGCTTATACTTTGATTTGTTTTAAATTGATATTTGCTGAGGACAAAAAAAAAGAAAAAGAAAACCAGGAACACAGGGATACCATCGATGTCCTCTAGAAACATTGAAGGTGAAGTTCAGAGTAATGCACTACAGATATTTGTACAATTAAGGCGCACTTTCATGTTGTATAATTATATGAGCACACCAGCCTTTCTAGGGTATATATATGGCATTGTGCCAAATGGCAGCTAAACCTCAAACTCGACAAGATCTGACACAAAGCTTGAATTAATGTTATATCCAGGGTTTAGTGCAACAAAGGGTATCTGCATTTTTTATTTGAATGAGATTTCGATCCGAGCAGAAACCAGAAGCCCATCGGTAACAATGGTTTCTACAGCAAACTTTGCTACTGCTGGGTAAAAATTACCCAAAATAGACATTGCTATCGTCATGATCGTGTCAGTGCAATAAATCTTTATTTCAAGATTTATCAAAACTTCCCAAAATACAGATAGCCCTTTGTTGCACTAGACCTTCGATATGATTATTGTTACATTCCTATAGACATGATAGAGCCCCAACTAAAGCATATGTGATAATAAAGCAACCGTGAATTTCTTTACAATGTTATGTACCCGGAAAATTTAAGGGTAATATCTGTTTAGGTGAGAAAAATAGTGTAACTTAGAATACGGTTGCAACTTAGGGGCCTACGTAAACTGTAAACTTTCTGTGAAAGAACTAAAACAACTTCTATAACCATTTCCACCATGCCTATCGAAATCACCACCTGTCTCCTGAAATCACCGGTTCTTCTGTAGCCGCTGACCTGAGAATACTACTACCGTACTACTTCCACTACTACCTCCTCTACTGATAGAATTTCTACAACAACTACATATACTGTCATCAGTAATTTTGATTCCATGCCTTTTCTACTACTGTTGCAGATATTCAGGCCATGTTACTACTCTGTTATCTTTTCTTTTTTTTTTCTTTTTTTTTTTGCTTTTGCTCATATTTTGATTTTGTTTCAAAAGTGATATTTGCTGTCGACAAGCTAGAACCCATGGAGATCACCGATGCCCTCCTATACAGGGTGCATCAATAAAAACGTTAAACTTTTGAAAAAATTGTAAAAATTATATCTCAAAATATTTCTAAAAGCTTTTCATGATAGATGCCCAGTGGGGTCATCTATCAAGTCGGGCAACTTTGTGGCAAAGAGCAATTTCTTTGAATGGGAGTATTTAGACTCTGTTTAATTGTCCCTCTTCTTTCAATTTGGCGCAAGTCATTTTTCACACTCTGAACAAAAACAGTCAGTGTTCGGCCAAGCATGAATTAAAATTTGTTTTGTTATTGGCACATGACAGATAAGACTACTGGCCATCCATTTATTGATACACACTGTACGATATGATATAAAGGCAAAAAGGCAAAGAGTTACACTACTGCAATATACACCACTGAATGCGCACTTCAGTCATGCCAATGTTGGATCTAAGCATACAACTGTCGAAGTACATATCTGGGATTTTGCCTAATTCCCAAATGGCACCTAAGCCCCATAAAGTTAAAAATCTGACACAAAGATTCTTTGTTGCCTTTGTGATGATTTATTCCATTCCCGCAGACCCCAACAAAAGGAAGCAAATCTGACAATGAAGCAACCGTGCATGAATTTCTTTTTTATCCCGAAAGTTAAAGGGCAATATCTATTCAAGCATTAGTGAGCGTCAGAAAAGAAGCGTCAGTATCTAGATTGTGGCTGCAACATACATAAACTATAAAATTTCTGTAATATAACTGGAAAAACTTCTCCAACCACTTCCACCTTCACTACCAACACCGCCACAACTCCTAAAATCATCATAACTGCTTCCTCTGTATAGCAAGGGATCTTGCGATATAAACTGCGATATACCCCACTACTTCCAATACTACCTCTTTATAGAATACAGCTACTATCGTCACTGCAACAAATTTTAATTCTACCTTTTCTTCTGCTGCAGCTATGTACAATTTCTCTGTAGACTTGTTTTTTTTCAATGTTTTGATGTGTTTTAAAACCGATATTTTCTGTCGACAAAAGGAAAGAAAACCAGGAACACTTGGAGATTTACGATGTCCTCTTATATAAATGCAACAAAGGTATAGGTTAGAGTTATACATTAGGGCCTACTGCCAGTTACAACACTGAGTGTGCACCTTAACAGAGTTGTATCTATCTATTATCACCTGAAGTATACTAAGGCAGACAAAATCTGACAAAAGATTGGAAAAATATGTATTTTGATTTTCTTCCGTCCCTGGAAGACCTCCAACAAAAGGAAGCATATCTGATAATAAAGCAACCGTGAATTTCTTTTATGAGATATGAGCCTGGTAACAAGTATTAAAGGGTATCTATTCAAGAGAGCGTTAGAAAAGAAGTGTAACGGAGATTAAGGTTTGAGCGTATAAAACTCTTTGTACAATGACTGAAACAACTTCTACAACCATTTCCACCACCACTATATTTTAACACTGCCACGACTCCTAAAATCATCATTACTGCTTCTTCAGTTCCAGCTGATTTTCTAACTATCCATCACATTATTAATGCTATACCACATCCACTATTTTCTTATATAGTGTGTCCCAGAAAAAAAACCCAAACCGAGATATATCGATGTTTATTCATATCTCACAAGTATGATTAATAACTAATACATATTTGTAAAGCTTAGACCCTCTTCTTTCATTAGATACCACTCATATGATACAGACTTCACGCATGATGAATTAGAACAATATGAAGAAGGGCTGCCAAAAAGTCCTTTGCACAACAATACCTCAAATTCAAAGAGATAGATATGAAAATATTTATGTTACTGTGCTATGAAAATAGCACTTCTGAATACTTTATTTTCTGCTCTTTGATATGACTCCTCAATGGATGAAAATGAGCCAGGGATGACTAAGCTCTGTTCGTGTAAAGTGATGCTTGCATCTCCATGATTTATTACATGAATCCGTATGCATTCGCTGCCTGTCCTAGCAGTGAACAAAGAAGACAAAAAACGTCATGCATGGTTGATCATCAAGAAAATGAAGTGGTGAGTACAAAACCTCACAAAAATGATAACTGCTGATTAATAATGAAGTATGTTTTCATTAACATAATTCACCTTGCAGTTAACAATAGATTGATCAACGAGTGAAAATAGGGACGTTTATCTAGCAATGTCATATCTGGTTCAATTTATGAATAGCTTTTATGGAAAGAAATTATTTCTTCAAGCGTTGGCAGCTATGCAGTGGTGTTTGACTAAATAAATTTATTAGATGAACAAACGACCATAACATCTACACCAAACACGCATACAGAGGGAGAGAGAGGATCGAAGTGTGGGGGCCAGCCGGGAGTGAAGAGTTAATGGTTTGGAGTTCCAAGTAGGGTTAAGGATGGGATGGGGGTGAGGAGGAGGGTGGGAGGGATGGGTTTTAACATGCAATTTATTAGTTATGCAGTGTTGTTTCACTAAATCTAGCCATCTAAACAGGGAAACATGTCTAACATCTTCGATTTTTATGCCCTTAACAGGGATTTTATCCAAGGATTGCATCATTACCTCTGATTTCCGATACCCTTAAAGGGATATTAGGGTTTTCCACCTATAGTGCTGAAAAAAACTACCCTTTTCCCCTTTTTTCCATGTAACCCCAGCAACGTGAATTAAAGTAGGAGTGGTTTTGATACCGTAAACAGGGAATCGTGTCCAACATCTCCGATGTTCATACCATTAATGGGCAATTTATTCAAGGATTGCATCATCATTCCTCTGAATGTGATACCCTTTCGCCAGACTTTTCCTGTTTTCTGATACCCTTAACGGTATCCCCGGGTTCCCCACCTGGTGCTGAAAAGCAACCCTTATCTATCTTTTCGTTTACGCGGATGATGTACAGGCCTCAATGAGACATATCCCCTCCCCCCCCCCCCCCCCCCCCCCCCCCGGGATGCATGACTGAAGCAAGGGCGACAATATATATGGCTCCCAGATTGCTCCTCGTCAATTTTGTGCACTTACCAAAACTACTGAATTTGAACTTTTGATCGAGTAACCTTCGACCGAAAAAGATATAACCAAATTTTAAAGGGGGTACCCAATGCTGAAACAACGTTAGTTCATTTAAAAGAGCATGATGTTATTGGCAGAAAATCATCTGCCTAAAATTTTTTAAGAAGCCGTGTTGCCAAGGAAACCCGCAGAAGTGTCAAGATTTCAGTATATTTTTGACCCCTCAGTTGTGACCCAGTTTCAACTGGGTACCCTCTTTGACGTCAAAATGACGTCAAAGTGGTTACCTTGTCGCGCAATTGTAGCAAAATGTGCCCAAGGTATAATACATTTTGTACAGTCTAGCGCGCAGCACAAGTGCAATGGCGAAGCTGGTACCCACTTTTACGTCATACCTCATACTCATATTTTTTGGTCATCTCTTAACTTTTTATGAGAAAATTAGCCAATCTCTCTAATCCTATGTTTTCCAAAATCAAACATAGACCTAATATATAATCAATTAACTGTGATGTCGTTCTACAAATTAACGAAGCGAGCGAGCAAAACGCTCGAAACGGAACATACTCTTTCAGAATGAAAAAGGCCCTATGTGTCGTATTTTGGGGCCGCCGTTTAAGAACAGGTGGCTTATACCATAGATACTTTTGTATTCGTACAACCGAATGTATGGTTGACTTGATTTAATTGGTCATACATCTTTCACAAGTTAGCCAGGCAGGTTAGCCCAGCAAGTTAGTCCAGCAAGATGGACTAATGATATCTTAGTCCGGCTGGATGGACTATTAACCCAAAACTATAGTGGGCACCCGAGTTGGACTAACTTTAAAGGAAAAATGTAACCCAGACATCAGTGTGCTTCCAGTGAATGAAGAAGAACAAGAAGAGTAAACAGTGAAAGTATGAGGAAAATCAGACACTCTGTTCAAGAGTTATGAACTTTGAAAGTTTAAGTATCATAAATCCTTATTGTGGGGATCCCTAAATTGGCAACTTTGCCAGCATTTGTGATGTCATCATGGACAACTCTCCATTAATTTTGTACACATAATTCAACATTTTCTTTAATTTCAAGAGAAATAAATATTCTTTTGATTTATTGTTTGAGTATGACATGGCTATATCGATTCTGCAAGCATATTGGGAAGAATTATGTTGATTCCTGACTTGACATTTCATATAATTTTTTTTTTAATAATATACAAAATGAATTGAGATATTTTGCTTTGCATCTTTATTCAGTAAGAGCACACTGATGCTTGGGTTGCATTCTCCTTTAAGTTAGTCAATGCTGGACTAACGGTAAGCTTGTCCAGCTTGCATGACTAACGTCAAGATAGTCGACCGACTTTTTTTTAGTTATTTTTTTTTTACACCATGTGTAAAAAATGATGATAATAATTCTTTAGGGTTGATGATTTCAAAAAAAGAATGTTACGAAGCTATTAGTTCATTTGCGAATGATAAATCACCAGGAAGTGATGGATTGCCAATAGAGTTCTATAAGGCCTTTTGGAATGAAGTCAAATGTGTATTGTGCTCAGTATATAATGAATGTTTTGAGAGAAATATTTTACCTCATTCAGTGAGAAGTAGTATTATAACGCTGTTGCCAAAAAAGGGGAAAAATTTGTTATATTTAAAGAATTGGAGACCAATCTCCTTATTAAACAACGATTATAAGATTCTCGCAAAAAATTCTTTCTTTTCGAATGAAGAAGGTTTTACCACCTCTAATATGCCATGATCAATGTGGCTTCCTGAAAGGGCGGTTCATTGGTGAAAACATTAGACTTTTCATTGATATTCAAAACCATTGCAAGATACACAACATTGGTGGTCTCCCACTCTGTATTGACTTCGTAAAAGTCTTCGATACGGTCGAGTGGCCCTCTATATACAAATGTTTACGAAGATTCGGTTTCAATGATCATTTTGTTCGCTGGGTACAACTTCTCTATGTTGACATTGAGGGTTGTGTAATAAATAATGCATAGTCCTCTAATACTTTTAACATACATCGAGGAGTAAGGCAAGGCTGCCCACTCTCGCCGTATCTTTTCATTTTAGTTGTTGAAATTTTGGGTTGCCTAGTGCGTCAAAATAAAGAAATTCATGGCTTAAAGATTTATGATCACGTAGAAGTCAAAACAAGTCAATATGCAGATGATACAACCATTTTTCTTGAACCCAGCGAACAAAATTTAACAACGTGTATTTCTGTACTAAACGCCTTTAAAGAAATGTCTGGTTTAAAAGTGAATGTTGAAAAATGCAATGTTATTAGACTTCGCAACATTAAAATGCCTTTGTGCCAAAACATACTTTTTCATTGGCCAGCGGATTACTTTTTATATTTAGGTGTAAACATTCCACTGAATGATGATTTCACTTTTTACAATTTAAACTTTGTTCCAAAATTAGAAGAAATAAAGTCTCTTTTGAATATTTGGAATGGTAGATCTCTCACATTATATGGAAAGATTGTAGAAATTAAAACACCGATTATTCCTAAACTGAACTATCTGTTATGTATTGTATCGAATCCACCAATCACGCTTTTTCACGAAATTCAACAGCTGTTATTTAAATTTCTGTGGAGTAATAAGACTGATAAAATCAAACGTTCTTTATTGTACAATGACTTTAGTGAAGGTGGTCTAAAAATGCCACATATTGTTTTTTAATCGGGTCTTAAAAACGTCGTGGTTTAAACGATTCTTAGATAAAGAAAACAACGGTAAATGGAAAAAAAATTTCAGACAGTCTCTCCGAAACATGGGTGGAGAAAACTTTTTACTTTGGAACATTATTCACAACCATCTATCTTTTAATTTGATTACTGCGCCATTTGGAACGATGTATTAATTTCATGGTCATATTACAAATACTACAACCTTGTTAAGTTTAAGGAAATAATAACTCAACCTCTGTGGTTCAACTCACATATTCTAGTTGATGAAAAACCGATTTACGTTAAAAAATGGTTTGAATCCTCTTTGATATATATATTAGACTTTTTAACACCAGATGGTGCTTTAATTAATTTTAGTGTCCTTATCCATGGTTAGAAGATTTATCATTGCAATACTAGCAGGTTACAACTCTCCACTGACTCTCAATTTGCATAAATTTTCATATGATTAAAACAACCGGCATATCAGACCACAGTACACAA
>CM057168.1:20284720-20302220 GCA_029962745.1 Echinometra lucunter | reverse complement strand
ATTTTCTCATCATTCTTTCAGAATTTGAAAGGAGAATGCACTTTGATCTAAGTGTTTTTCTTTGGCATAAAGCAATCTAACGTAAAACTTTTGTGCAGATTGGGTGCCACTGTGCAAATGTGGACTACTACCTTTAATAGTGGTCATGTTGGCGGCGAAAATAGTTGTTTTATTTTTATACATAGCATTTATATTTCAAGTATGTTGCAACTTCAATCTCCGTTGCACACTTTTTTTCATATTTTTTTTTTCTAACGCTAACTTGGATATGCATAATCTTTAATATTTGCTTACGCAGTTTGAGGGTACGTCTCATGAAAGAAATTCACGGTTGCCTTGTCGTCAAATATGCTTCCTTTTGTTCGGGTTTACCAGAGATGGAACAAAATCAAGATATAATATTAATTCAGTCTTGTGTCTCCTCTATCTAGTTATGGCCAAATTCCAGATATAATTCAAAAGGTGTGCTTAGAAACAACACTGAAGTGCGCACTCAGTGTTGTTACTTACTGTCATGTATAACTCTAAGCTTCACCTGTGCCGGTTTTCTTTATTGGTGGTGAAAATGGTTGTAGAAGTGCGCTTAGAAACATTGCATTAAGAGCAATGAAAATGTTACATAGTATTATTATTATTCTTATTCTTATTATTATTATTATTATTATTATCATTTTTCGTCTTCTTCTCCATCCTATTATTATTATTATCATTATTATTTTTATTATTATTATTATTATTATTATTATTACGATTATTATTATTATCATCATCATCATCATCATCATCATCATCATCATCATTATTATCATTATTATCATAGAAGTGGTTTCAGTTATTGTTCAGTTTAAATATGCTGCAACCAATAATCTCCGTTTATACACGTATTTTTGACACTCACTTGAATAGATATTTTTAGCCTTTAGTATTTTTTACGAGGTTTGCGTGTTCATCTCATAAAAGAAATTCACGGTTGCGTTATCATCAAATATACTTCCTTTTGTCATTTGTTGGAATGGAACATATCAGCATCATGATATTTATTCGGTCTAGCCACGAGTCAGATTTGTTTCTGCCTTAGTACAGTATTTCAAAATGCCTGATATAAGTACAGCATTAAAGTGCGCACTCATCGGTGCAGATTTCAATATTGCATACTTCTGTCCTTCCCCATAGCTATCTTCATGTGAGGAAATATTGGTTTCCATGAGTTTTTGATTTTCTTTTCGACTTAAAAATCATTCCAAAAAAGGCACAAAAATAATCAAACATCTAAATAATTAACAAAAACAAAATAACAACAAAACAATAAAGTTGTTTATTAGCAGTAACTGGAACAGCCTAAGGAAAATTAAAGAATGAGAAAGTAATGAAGTGGTGGCAGTATGAACAAAAGTATCGGTCTAGTTGTAGTAGTATAGTAAGGAGAAAAAGCGTGAGACATGGCTGAAGCACTATGGTGATGATGTGGCTGGGGTTGTTAGTATTTTTGGGTTGTAGACTGTGGTGGTTATGGTGGTGGTGTTCATGATGGTGGTGAAGGTAGTGGCCGTCGTAGTTGTGGTTGTGACGGCATTTTTAGCAGAAATAGTATTAGTTTTGCAAAAGTTGGAGAATAACGAATACACAAACCTACAATCAGTACTGTCCTTTGCCTAATTCAAATGATACCTGATCACCGAGGTAAGCCTACCATGAAAAGGTTAAAGTTTAAAGAGTATAACGGAATTTCATGGTCGCTTTATTCAATGTGCAGCATTCAGTCGTGTCCCGCCAGAAGCGGAACAAACGAGTCAATGATATCATTCTGATTGCTGTTCTCTTCTGTTAAGGCAATATGAACCATATTCTCTCTAAGGTCGGGATATAGTATTGTGTGACATAGGATTCATAAGTTTTACATGGAAACTTTCTGTGTATCCTTGCCTGCCATAGCACTGCTATTCACTACAGTAAGGACGTAAAGGCTAATCTCTTTACCAGAAACAAAAGAGGGAAATTCAAATGCACATTTACGTACTATAAGACCGAACTAAGAATCATCTAGTTATTGGATCAGTATATGGACCATTCAGCAGTGTGGCCAGGAACTTCTGATCTCTTCATTTTACTGTTCAGCTGATTATAACCACATAATATTCACAGTGGATGAGAAAAACAATTTGATCATTATCGTCAGAAATTTGCCTTGGATTAGAGTGCAGGAAGTGGATTGAGATTTGACACCTTTTATTTAAAGGCAAGTTCTTTTTTATCTTCTTCCTACCTTTTCCATTCCTAAAATGTATACAACCGTGGACCTACTTATGAGTCCATGCTATAACTAATTAGCTCAGTCTAATTAGTGGACTTGGTTTCTGATTTGTTGTAACTGATTAAGTTTTGCATTGCAACATACTTTACTGTTTATTTAAGGAAGATGACGTAGCTTGGTTTAAAGGCATTGGCTAACATTGTTATGATTTTTTAAAAATCTCATTTTGTTACTTAAAAATGGGATAAGCATTAGGGTTATAGTGTAAAAATACCAGTGTGAAAGTTTCAGAGCATAATATCCTCGGGAAGTATTTTTAAATATTAGAAATGTGAACCAATGTTTGAAAAATATACTAGGGCTGGTTGCATAGACCCAACGTAAGGAGTGCGCATGCGCACATGACTCAACGGACCGCACTGTGTGTATTGACGTATCACGCGGCGGAAGGCAAGTAACGGTATTTTTTAATTCGCGCAAACGGTCCTCTTAGTTCAGTGTCTCTCGAGACGAAAGCTAATAAAATCGCGGTTTGCGTCTAACTTCCAGCTTTTCCTTCCAAATTATGGTTGGTTTCAGGGTTTTTGAGTATAAATACAAGTACTCATACACATGTTTCATCTTAGTTTGATAATTTTTTAAATCAGCTGCTCACAAAGTTAGCCAATGCCTTTAAATATTCTTGAGGTCCAATCACCTTACACAGGATGGCGTTGTAAGGAATACCAAACATTTTATCTGCATTCATATGCAAAATGAAGGGCGCGGCAGTAGAAGCGTTAGCAACTGATTGGTGTGTATAAGAAGAAAAGCGGTTATACAAATCTACACTCCGTTTATATGCTAATCAGAGGGGGGGGGGCGGCATGTGGAACAGTATGAATTGCACAAAATAGCAGGGCTGCCAACACTCACGCATTGAGCGTGAGACTCACTCATTTCACCTATTTCTCACGCTCTCACGCTAATCATGAAATTTCTCAAGCACGAATCTGAAATAGGTAAATATGATAATAAAAAATTCTAGATTTCAATAAAATGGCGACCAACTCAAGAATTTAAGAAGCACTGAAAAACTTGTGAAAGTTTTCCCGCCTTTTGTCGAAAGTCCTCGATCTCATTTCGAGCGCGTGCGTGTGTAAGATCCATAGAGATTATAGGATCTCTATGGTAAGATCTGATCCGGGCCTAGCAGGGCTAGGCTATATTATATGCATCGATACCCTGAGTCCCTAACATGACCGGCCCATGCACATAATGACAATGAAGATGGCAACAGAGGAGGCTTATACAAGAAATTCTCTGTTTGGATGCTTGCTTGTTGCATCTTCCCATCATCTGCACCCAAGAGTACCTACATCCAAAACCTGGGTCAAACAGAGAAGGGAACCAAATAAAGACATGGATGGCATTTCAACAAGTGGGTATTCCATGTTTATCATTTTCTTTGCATGTAAAATTGTATAATTTTTTTCTCTTCATAATGCCTTTAGGTATATGTTAAAATACTCTTTAAAGTGTGCACCAGATCACACAATTTCACCTTGAAAAATAAAAAAGCACCACACCGTGGGACGGGGGTCGCCCCCTCCCACACCCTGCCCCACTCTCTCGCTTCGCTCGGTCGGGCTTGGTCGCTTCGCTCCCTCGCACTTCGCTTCTCGTATAATCTCACTCTCAACTATTATCCAATGTTGGCAGCCCTGAAATAGAGATGTAATATTTGCAAAGGTTGTTGTATTTTATTGTCGGATTATGTTTGAAGCTTTTAGTCCTTTAAAATAAAATAATATTTCACGACAATTTTCACTTTCCATTGTGTCAAGGAGATGTTCACACGGCTTATGCATACAAACTGACTATTTAGAACTGTTCCCACGGGTAGAATGTATACGGGTTTACTGAACAGCTGAAGCAAAATTTATTAATGAAACCTTCCCTTTTATATAAATTCTGAGTGTGTTTGATTAATACTAACCTAATAGTTAGCATGATGGTTTGGTTTGCCACCCCCTGCAATGTTAATTTCATGACATGCTTTCCCTCTCCACTGTAATCTTTTTAGATCCCCAATTTCCTTCATTATAATGTCTGGTAATGTTTTTGTATTTATGCATTACATTCTTATTGGTATTGTCATTTTGTTTTCGGCGTCACCAACACAAGTTTCGCTTCCCGCGTGTTCGCCACCTTCTCAGTACATGCTGTATAATTTATTGCAATTTTAAACATTAGTTATTGACTGATCAGAAGGAAATAAATATGAATTCAATGTCAGTGTCAATGTGAAGAGGAACCCTTTCTCAAAATTTACCATTTAATCGAGTTGGATAGAAATGAGATCCCTAGTAACTACAAACCAGATTAGCAGATTGGGACGACCGGCTTGCAAGGACGATATGTCCACCGACTTGATTGGCATTACATTCAAATATATAACATCAGAAAATGATATACAAACAATACATAATACATACAAAGTTGCAATTTTACAGTAACATGGTCATACGGAGACGTGGCGTCAATTCAGAGAATGATATGAATATATGAATAAACTTACAATATTGATAAGATAAGAGGGATTCGAATTAATTTGTGAGATAGCAAAATGAATTAGTTTTGGTCTTGAAAATATAATGGCATAAATCAAGATTTTAGAATAACACAGGATAAAGTAGGAGTTATCTATTTGATCATGATATACTTGGTACAGTGAAAGGTGTAATTTAACTGATGAATATAAGACTAGATGACTGTGAACATGATGAGAAGATGACTATTGAAGTGGCAAGATATAGGCTTAATCAATTTGAATGAAGTTGTTCAAATTCAATTTACGAATCGAAAACGGAACAAAGGAATTAAGGAAGTGAGAAGTTCGAGCCTTCATTGATCTGTACCGCTTTCCTGATCGCATTAGAGTATAGCACGGATGGAGGGGGTGATTTCTATTTTCCAGAATATGTGATACATGTTTCAGAATCATATTAGTGCATTCGAGTGTCAAGTTTGTCACTTCACCAGTCATCTTGCCTTGATTATAGCTCCAACTGAAGAATCAGTTATTATAATTTTAGCACTAGTAGTTTTGACGGTGTTAAAGGTAGTTGACCACATTTCCACATCATTCTTTTAGAATTTGAAAGGAGAATGCACTTTCATATCAGTGTTTTTCTTTGGCATAAAGCAATCTAATGTAAAACTTTTGGGTAGATTGGGTGCCACTGTGCAAATGTGGACTACTACCTTTAATAGTGTTCATGTTGGACGCGAAAATGGTTGTTTTATGTTTTATATAGCGTTTATATTTCAAGTATGTTGCAACTTCAATCTCCGTTGCACACCTTTTTTTTTTTTTTTTTTTTCTTCCTTTCTTCCTTTTGTTCGGGTTTACCAGAGATGGAACAAAATCAAGATATAATATTAATTCAGTCTTGTGTCTCCTCTATCTAGTTATGGCCAAATTCCAGATATAATTCAAAAGGTGTGCTTAGAAACAACACTGAAGTGCGCACTCAGTGGTGTAACTTACTGTCATGTATAACTCTAAGCTTCACCTTTGCTGTCTTCATTTTATTCTTATTATAATTCTATTCCGCAAAAAATATAAAAAGAAGATTGCAAAGACAATGAAATGATGAAATATACTAGAGTGCTCAAACTAACAAAATTTGAGTCAATCCCCCGAGTGAATCGTCAAGTTGCCGGGAACGATGCAAGCAAACTGAAACCCAGCGGTCCCCCATTCCGGTTTGCAGTACACCAAGGGAATCAACAGATTATGAATATAATAAAATATTAAATAAATCAAACGGAAGGAATAACAATGGAAAATGAATGAAAGATTAACAGAAACAAAATTTCTTAAGACCAAATCATCAACTGAAATCAGGATCTTTTTCTTTTAAAGGAAAATGTTGTAGAAAATTTTGTAGTGGAAGTAGTAAAGTAGCAGTATTGCAATGTCAGCTGCGACAGAAGAAGCAGTCATGATGATTTTTTTCAAGGAATTGTGCCGGTTTTCTTTACTGGTGGTGAAAATAGTTGTAGGAGTACGCTTAGAAACATTGCATTAAGAGCAATGTAAATGTTACATATTATTATTATTATTATTATTATTATTATTATTATTATTATTATTATTATTATCATTATCATCATCATCATCCTCATCATCATTATTATTATTATAGAAGTGGTTTCAGTTATTTTTCAGTTTAAATATGCTGCAACCAATAATCTCCGTTTATACACGCATTTTTGACACTCACTTGAATAGATTTTTTTTTTTTTTTTACGAGGTTTGCGTGTTCATCTCATAAAAGAAATTCACGGTTGCGTTATCGTCAAATATGTCATTTGTTGGAATGGAACATATCAGCATCATGATATTCATTCAGTCTAGCCACGAGTCAGATTTGTTTCTTAGTACAGTATTTCAAAATGCCTGATATAAGTACAGCATTAAAGTGCGCACTCATCGGTGCAGATTTCAATATTGCATACTTCTGTCCTTCCCCATAGCTATCTTCATGTGAGGAAATATTGGTTTCCATGAGTTTTTGATTTTCTTTTCGACTTAAAAATCATTCCAAAAAAGGCACAAAAATAATCAAACATCTAAATAACAAACAAAAACAAAATAACAACAAAACAATAAAGTTGTTTATTAGCAGTAACTGGAACGCCTAAGGAAAATTAAAGAATGAGAAAGTAATGAAGTGGTGGCAGTATGAACAAAAGTATCGGTCTAGTTGTAGTAGTATAGTAAGGAGAAAAAGCGTGAGACATGGCTGAAGCACTATGGTGATGATGTGGCTGGGGTTGTTAGTATTTGTGGGTTGTAGCCTGTGGTGGTTATGGTGGTGGTGTTCATGATGGTGGTGAAGGTAGTGGCCGTCGTAGTTGTGGTTGTGACGGCATTTTTAGCAGAAATAGTATTAGTTTTGCAAAAGTTGGAGAATAACGAATACACAAACCTACAATCAGTACTGTCCTTTGCCTAATTCAAATGATACCTGATCACCGAGGTAAGCCTACCATGAAAAGGTTAAAGTTTAAAGAGTATAACGGAATTTCATGGTCGCTTTATTCAATGTGCAGCATTCAGTCGTGTCCCGCCAGAAGCGGAACAAACGAGTCAATGATATCATTCTGATTGCTGTTCTCTTCTGTTAAGGCAATATGAACCATATTCTCTCTTAGGTCGGGATATAGTATTGTGTAACATAGGATTCATAAGTTTTACATGGAAACTTTCTGTGTATCCTTGCCTGCCATAGCACTGCTATTCACTACAGTAAGGACGTAAAGGCTAATCTCTTTACCAGAAACAAAAGAGGGAAATTCAAACGCACATTTACATACTATAAGACCGAACTAAGAATCATCTAGTTATTGGATCAGTATATGGACCATTCAGCAGTGTGGCCAGATAAGAAACTGATGTGTGAAGCATTTAATGATTATTTTTCTAATATTGGTACTACTCTATCTAGCACTATACCTAATATTCAAGAAACCTTTGATAATTATTTGGACAGTCCAAATGAAAAAAACCTATTTTTTGTTCCTGTTGTCAATACTGAGGTTATAGATGTTGTAAGTGGCTTGAAAAGGAAGAAGAGCCCAGGTTTCGATGGTATAACTAATGACTTGATAAAAGATGTAATTTCATTTGTAGTTATACCTCTCACTCACATTTTCAACTTGTCTTTAATGTATGGAAGTGTTCCTGCAAAAATGAAAATAGCTAAAGTTGTGCCTATATATAAAAAAGGAAACCCTGTAGAAATGGGTAATTATAGACCCATTTCTCTACTCTCTGTATTCTCTAAGATCTTGGAAAAACTTGTATATATTAGATTGATTAAGTTTTTGAAGTCTTGTCAAGTTTTCTCAAGTTCCCAATTTGGTTTTCGTGAGAAGCACACAACTTCTCATGCCATTCTATGCCTGTTAGATAAAATATCTTCTGCACTAGATAAACATCTTCACACGATTGGAATATACTTGGATTATTCCAAAGCTTTTGATACAATGAACCATGATATTATGTTGCACAAACTCTCCTATTATGGGGTAAGAGGGACTGCACTGGAATGGTTTAGAAGCTATCTTAGTAACAGGCAACAATTTGTGCAGCTTAATGAAACATCTTCATCTATGCGACCCGTCACGTGCGGAGTACCTCAAGGTTCCCTTCTGGGTCCCTTGCTTTTTATTTTATATGTAAATGATTTTCCTAAATCTTCAGAGATGTTTTCTTTTTTGTTGTTTGCAGATGACACAAGTGTTTTCTGTTCTCACAGAAACTTAGAAACTCTTTTAGGAGTTGTTAATAGAGAGCTTGGTGTGCTGACGAAATGGATTCACGCAAATAAACTGTCACTTAATTTATTGAAAACGAAATATATGTTATTCAGTAACAGTAAAAGAGTTATGCCCGCTAATGTAGTCTTTGATCAGGTAAATATTGAAAAGGTATCATCTATTAAATTTCTAGGTCTTTATATTGATGATAAGTTGTCTTGGAAGGCGCATGCATCCCATTTATGTAAAGTACTCTCCAGAAATGTTGGTGTAATTAACAAGCTGAAGTTTATATTCCCTAGGAGTGTACTTCGCACATTGTACTCTTCCTTAATTTTGCCCTACCTAAATTACGGTGTGCTTGCCTGGGGAACCACAGCCAAATCTTACTTAGAAAAAATCCTGCTCATTCAGAAGAGAGCAGTGAGAATTATCTCGGCGGCTGATATGCGCGCTCACACTGATAAGCTTTTTTACGAAAACAAAATGCTGAAGGTCCAAGATATATATCGTCTATATCTCGGATGCCTCATGTATCAGTTGGAGAAAGGTGGTGTACCCATGGTCATAGCATCTATTTTTGTTAAGAATAACCAAATACACAAATACTCTACGAGACAAGCTGCTTTATACCATGTATCATCAGTAAGAACTCAGCTCAGAATTAATTCACTTGCATATGCTGGACCAAAATATTGGAACTCTCTAGACAATTCTATCAGGCAGTGTGTCAGCTTATCTGTTTTTAAACATAAATTAAAATTTTGTATATTGTACACCTACATTGAAATGTGACATTTCGTGCTACATGTCGTGCTGCATTATTGATATTATTTTCCTTTTCTTTTGTTTCTATATCCTACTACAAGTATATGGATTATTTATAGACTGTTTTTTTTTCTTTTCTTGGATTTATATATGTAATGTAAATAATGTATAATTTTAGACTTATATATATAACCTCTGTAGGCCAAACTCCTCTTCAGCTCTTGATTCTGAGTGTCTAACTACTTAAAAATCCTCATAGCGATATTTTAGTATTAATGCTAGATCTGGTATTTATTCATTTATACTTACTACAGACAACTGGATTAGTACCCCCCCCCCCCCCGCCCCTGTTTTGTCATGTGTACTTACCTTCCTCTGTCCTACTCTAGTTAGTTGTTCTTTTTTATGTTATTACTGTATATATATATGTATATATATTTTTTTTTCTTGCTTCTTATCTGCTTTTTTTTTCAATGCAGATGTTTAATTATTTGTATCATACATATTTTGTTGTTGTATCAAAGGTGATCTGTGCTTAACAAGCGTTGCTTCTATACAGACCACCTCTTTCCCATATTTTCGATATCTTTTCAGCTCATTGTCCATAAGTTTTTATTCCTGTTGTGTTTTCTTTTAACCTTATTGATATTGTACATGTATGCATTGTATTTTGACATTCTGTTTCCATCTTTACATGATAATAATATTACTGTATACTGCTCCGTCTTACTCAACTGTGAGCGATCGAACGAGCAAAGCGAGCGAGCGAAAAAATGCAAAGTATATTTGCTAAAGTATAGGAAAATACCCTCAAATTTAGGGGCGCCGTTTCTTCTAATTAAAGTTGTGGAAGGCGCTAGCCAGAATGGAAAAGGTCACTATCAAAAAACAAAAAGGGCACTAATTGCACTTATTGTACATTCACAGATGGAGAATTAGACATACTAGAAAGGAAAAAGGGCACTTATTAGAAGTAATGAGGCATGTATCAGATTTCAAATGGGGCACTTATCAGAGATGAAAAGGGGCACTCTGCAAAAGAGAAATTGCACTGTGAAAAACGAAAAGAGGTAGTCAAAGGGGGATAATAATCACATTTTTAAAAGGAACATTCATTTGAAGTGTAAAAGGCGCACTTCTGTACATTTCAAGAAGGGTAACTTATCTGGTAGTGGAAGTGCCGTGGTCAAGTGATCTAAGGCGCTTGGCTGGAGACGCGAAAGTCGGGGTTTCGATCCCCACGGTACGGCACTTATGCCCTTAAGCAAGGCATTTTTTTATCTACATTGCTCTTTTTATCGTACATTAAATAAATGAAAATGCTATAGGCATTACTGATACCAACGTGTGCACGTGTTTAAAAAAAAAAAAAAAAAACTTATCTGAAACGAAAAGGGGCACTTATTTAAAGGCGAAAGTTACCAACAAAGAAAATTGGCCCTTCAAAGATTAAAGAAAGGCACTGAACAGGTTTGTTTTATATCCCTAATCGTTCCTCGGACACTTCGGTTATTGCATGTACTCACATTCACATCACAGTGAAATAATTGGCGAGAAGTGAAGAAAACAGCTACCTAGACGTGTCTCGATCAGCTCAGCGAGCTGCATTCAGCATGATCACCGCTGCCTGCTATTGCGCATCGTATGCTCTGTGAGCGCAGCTAGCCGCATAGGTTGCCCGTGCCGTCCCGTGGGATACGGCTCAGCTGCTTTCCCTGTTAAGGCTACTCTTTTTTTTTTTTTTAAAGTGAATAAATTTACTCTGTTAGGGGTGAATTTCAGAAGAGTGTGCATTTCGAGTGAATTAAGAGTAAAAATTGCGATATTTACTCCTTTTCACTCGCTTTGGCGTGACCTCAGTGATCACTGAGGTAACCCCTCAAAGAGTGAATATCACAATTTTTACTCTTAATTCATACTTATCTCTTCTGAAATTCACCCCTAACAGAGTGAATGCGTTCACTTTTTGTATAAGAGAGTAAGTAGAGTAGTTGTAATATTATACTACAGAGTGAGTCAGAAAAAATGTCCCACAATTTTGAAGTTGTCTTGTTTGAAGTATGAACATTTAATCATGGGTTTCACGATATTTTTCGGTAGAGTTATCCTTCCAGCATTTATTGGTACCCTTTTCATTCGGAACTTTGCATGCATGACTGAATAACAGACAATCTTTCGAAGACTGCAAAATATCACTTGCGCCAAGTGGATGGATGAAGAATAAACTGAGGACGAACCATAATACTTGTGCGACTTACAAATGGCTGAACATAAGAAACTGCTGCCAAATCAGGCAAGCCCTTTGCAGGAAAGTACAAAAGAGACACACATTTCCATTTTTGCCATTGTTAACCACCAAACAAAAGTCATAAGCAACGAGATACATTTCAGATAGCACATTGGATTAATGTGCACTCGGTGATAATGATGATGATGTAATGACGATGATGATGATGATGATGATGATGATGATGATGGACGTGCGGGTGGTAGTGGTAAAAAATGTTATGGAATCCTCACTTAAACATTCAGCGATGCATGGTTAAAAAAAAAAATCAATGCTTAATCTGAAAAGGAAAATGTTAACACTGCATTACGAGATTTTTACTCTGTGTGTGGGTGGGTGTGTGTGCGTGTGGGTATGTGTGTGTGTGTCCTTGATGTGTATCTCCTCAGCTTTACTAATCCCTTCCCTCCTTTCATCCCAACCCTGGTTTTCTCCATCCCTCACCCCACCCATCTCTCTCTCTCTCTCTCCCTTTCTCTTTCTATCCGCGGGGGGGGGGGGGGGCATCTTCATGCCCTCCATGTGTATTATACTTCTCGACTCTACTAATGCCTTCCCTCCTTTCATCTCATTCCTCCATCTCTATCTCTTCTTTCTCACTACCTTCCATTAACTCCGTACCTCTCCCTTTTTTACCATCTCTTTCTCTTCCCCACCCCCTCCTACCTGTCTGTACACCATCTCATCTCTCTCTCTCTGTCTCTCTCTCTCTCTCTCTCACACACATGCTTAGTATAGATTTTCTGACTTTGAGAAATTTATTTGAACCACAAAGCCTGAGTGAGATGACACTTGTGAAGGAGTATAAACAAAATACATCGAAAGGGAGAGAGAGAGAGAGAGCGGGGGGGGGGGGTAAAGAGAAGATAAAATGTGAGAAAGAGAGAGATAGAGAGAGAGGGGGAAGAGGACACAGAGATACAAACAAAGTAAAATAAAAAGAGATTAGATGTACATATCTACCAATACAAGAAATGAAAAATGGGGGAATTTTGGGGACAAAGAGAGAGAGAGAGAAAGAAGAGAAAGACCTGCAAAAGGAATGATTCTTTTTTTAAAGATCCCTTACTCGTCCCATTATCCGCTGCATTGATTGCTGATTATTTCAGAGTATTCAGGGACACCCCAACACAATAGATACAAAAATGGGCCTACTTTGGTCCTCACTTCTAGATATATTTTAACATGATTACTTAATGGTCATAAGTATTTGTTCTCCTAGAATAAATTGAGTGTGAAGAACATTGGGTATTCTTTAAATGTAGTCTTCTCCAGATTCTAAAGTTATATGAATTTTTTTTAAGTCAGAAAAGGCCTCGCCACCTAAATATTTCGAAACAATTTCAAGGAATTTTCTCACATGTCGACAGCTTGAGGTCTCTTGATCACGTGATACAAAGAAATATTAAAATATTTCACGCTTGAATGAGCAAACGTAACTTTTGTGAAAGGGTGCAAAATTCAGTCTTGAAAAGAGGTAATAAAATAACAGAAGGCACTGGATAAGAAATGTGAAAGAAACTAAGATTAACATGATTAATGAATATAACCTGTACCTTTCAAAAAATGAGACATGTCATTGATTATTTAGATTCCTCTATCATTTGCTACTATCTTTTTTTTCAAAAATGCAAAATTATAAGTCTATATATATTTTCTTTGTGAAATTCATGAAAAGCTGTGCGAAGAGTAGCTTGCTAACCTACGCAAACAAACAAACAAATGCAATGTGACGACACACACTCATGCCACATGAGAATTTGGTCCAAAGCGATGTTATGAAGAGAAGAGATGTCCATTATAGAGGCCCACTTTACGCGATGATACCATTTCCCACACTCAGAAACTTTTGTTGATATTATTTAGCAGCCTTGTCGTAGATTTCGTCAGTTTCGAGCAGGAGGACGGAAGCGTATAATCGGTAGGGGTCATAAACAGAATCTGATCAGAGTTCATAAGGTTCATCACGAATACGCACTTATGAATACCTCCAAAAGTTCCTAAATATGCTTACAGTGATCATGCCATGATCATGATGACCTTACTACCTGCATGTACTGATGTACTGTTACCGTATATAACGCGTATTCCAGTGGTGTAATGAGCCAAAATATTTTGGGGGCTCAATCTTTGCGAGGAGCGAAGCGACCAACCCTGAAGCGAGTGTAGCGACCGAGCCGGGGTACCCCCCCCCCCCCCCTTTCACGATACGAGCTTTTTCATTTTTTCGACTTAAATTCCAGCTTGACTTCATTTCAATTTTTATTTTCTCTCATTTCCAACAAAAGGATTTCATTTTAGTGGGGCGGTAGTGAGCACGCGAAGCGTGTGAATCACTTAATGAGCGCGCGAAGCGCGCTCCCTAGGGGGGAGGGTGCAGGGAGGGGGGAGTTTCCCCCCTCCCGCGCGAAGCGCAGAAGATGTACTGTTATAGATAAACGTGTCATGAATCTACCCACCGGAAAAGGATATTTTTTCATGAACTTGGAAACATGATTATGAAAACATGCAGCCCAAATAATCATCTTAGGTTTCAAACAAATGCCAGCGTTACACAAAATACTTTATTACAATAATACAGACAAAGACACTATGAAATAAAAAGGACGAGCATGGAGATGGTGTGATGCGGTGGGGTACCAGTATTTCACACCCACAGTGGCGTAGCTAGGATTTCTTTTAAGTGGGGCGGTTGTGAGCGCGCGAAGCGCGCTCCTTAGGCGGGAGGGTCCAGTAAGGGGGGAGTTTTCCCCCTCCCGCGCGAAGCGCGGAAGCTCCGACGTTTCTTTGAATTGTTCCTTGTCTGCTCCCGCTCTTCTTACGTTCTCTTACCTTTTTCTTTTCACGCTTCTGCTTTTTTTTCCTTCCACTTTTTCTTTCTTTTTTGTTGGTGTTTTGGAGGGATGACCGACCCATCGCCCCCCCCCCCTCCCTCGGCTACGCAAGTGTACTCCCATAGAAAAGGAGTTTTTTTTGCAGTATTGATGGTTTGCAACTCTGTAAAAGGACACTATTTGGGACTGCAAACTTAAAGCCCATGTCTAGTTTTGGTAAATCTAAGAATATTCATTATCAAAGTTTGAATCCATTGTCAGATAAACAGATAAAACCAAGTGTTATATCATGAAACACATTAGTATTGATATTATGCGTGTTTTCTGCCTTGCTATGCATGCTATTTGGGAAATTGTGAATGCGTTACTTAACAGTAGAAAGGGAGTCTAGGGAGAAGTAATGAAATTCATGTGATAACACTTATATACAATTGAAAATAAACCATGGTTGAAATTTATTTGGGGGGGGGGGCTGGCGCCCCCAAGCCCCCCCCCCCCTCCAGTACGCCAGTGGCGTATTCGTTCAAATAATAAACCCCAAACTCTTAATGTACAAATAGGGACCGTTCACACAGACTATAGGCCCTACTGGATAAGGTGTCACCAATAGCAGCGGGATCCTATAATAGGTCCATTGAGCCATGGATGGTTATGTTGTATACCCATGATTGAGCAAGACAAGTGTGAATGGCCGTTCGTACAAATCTAGAAGAAAATTGACAAGAGGTAGGGTCGATATTGTGAGCTTACATTTCAACTTGTACGTCATTTGCATGATGTCCGATTATTGCCTTTACTGATGTCATACTGGATAATATTTCATTTTTGATCATGGGATCTGGACCGGAACTGGAGTACGATAAGACTAGTGCTCGTAAAAGGCTGTTTTTGCTTTTTTGTGTTTTTTGGTTTGTTTTTCTTCTTCTTTCTTGAGACAATCGCTTCCTTCACTAGCATTAGCTAACAATATTTACTTACATTCTGACAGAATGATTTTGTTCTTTTACACAAAGGTTTGCCTTGCCGTGACGTCATTAAGGAGATCTTGCAAGTGACTTCCATACAACCTGATCATGAGAGTGTCCATGGTAAGACTAGGATGTTGACCTGCTATGTCAGACTTGTCATTTGCAAACCCCTCAAAAGAAAATATACCAATATATAAATCATATAAAAAATAAAGACTCCGTAAAGAATGTGATTTTGATAATTCCCCGTAACGCTTTATCAGGAATTTTTTTAGCAAAAAAATCATTAAGATACAGCCTTCACTCTAATATGGTATAGTCGGATTTTGACTATACGGATTGCCTGATCCCACGGGCACCAGCACTATTCTGGTAAAATTGACGCAATTGCAGTGCAAATGACCAGAATTCTAGTAAAGTTAACTTCACGAGAAAAACACACTATTCCCCAAAATTGACTCAAATTTTAGTGAAACGACCAAAATTCTGTAGTGTTTCTTTCCTAGAAATTTGAATTGACTCAAATTTAGTGAAGATCAAAATTCTAGTAATTTTCTTTTCTAGAAATTTGTAATTGACTCACATTTAGTGAAAAAGACCAAAATTCTAGTAATTTTCTTTTCTAGAACCTAATCCAAGGTGCACTTCCAATTTTCTAGTCAAAATTGACACAATTCTATATACACATGTAAAAGATTACTGTATAATTTCAAGTTAATTAATGGCATCAGAGTTGGCAGTAATTAACTTGGTACTGTCTATTGTACAGTAAAACTGTAAACAAATAGAGAAATAACTGTACATTATACAGTATTTCACTGTGTTATTTATGGAATTTACAGTAAACTACGGGCAACTCTGCCGCAAGTAATTTACTGTAAATTCCAACGGCGATTGTTTTACAGTGATAGTCAAAATGAACAAAGCCTTTACTAGAATTCTGGCCACTTTTACTACAATCATCTCAAATTTGTGTTGGAGTCACTGTGATCCCATAAGTCCTGGTAAAATAATCTACTGATGGAACCGTGCCATAGTCAGTGAAATATGACTAGATTTGTTTTCAGAGTGTTATTGGCAATATCGAAATCAGGTCTGATCACAGTGAATTTTGGGAGGCTTTATTGATTTACAATTTCTTGAGTGTGGGTGTGGGTGTATATCTATATGTGGGCGTGCGCGAGTGTATGCAACTATGCATAGGCCTTTACACCTATTACAACCAAGTCGATTATCCTGGATTGCTGTTATCGAGATCGATACTCTCGACCTCATTACGGATATCCGACATCATCAGGTTGTGATAGCCATCGCGCTGAATTTGCATATTGTAAGAGCTCACCTCAAGGTAGCCTATACTCTAGGCGGAGGATGCAGCTATTGTCTGTGCTATATGAATATTGATTACGTATAGACGAGTGATATAGGCGGTGGATGCTATACGCATCCACTGTTCGTAGACTCTCCGCAGCAGACGTATCGCTTAGCAAAGACAATATCTCGCCGCATAAGAAGATTACATAAGAAGCATCCTCCGCCTAGATTATAGGTTAACCCAAGGAAGAACGGATCTGTTGTATTCTAGTGTTTAAGCACTAGCTACCAAAGATCGAATTCAATGTAATGATATTCCAGTTATTTTCCTCGGTCACTATTCGTTCAGGAGCAAACCGAAACATGCTGTGTCCCGAAGGTATGTATATAATCCACTCATTATTACCTTCCTGACATTAAATTGATTTTGCTTAACGCCTCGGATGTAAAATATGAATTTGATGTCAATATTCAATATGTCTTTGATGTGTTGACACAATATACCGGTATAACAGTGTTCATTATCATGTCGGGTTTGTGATAGAGGTCTTTTCTCTCTCTCTCTATTCTTTGCTTCTCTCTTCTGCTTCTTTCCCTCTCACACCCATACACACTGGACATCCTACTTCTCTCTCCTCTCTCTCTCTCTCCCCCTCCTCCTTCTCTCTCTCTTTCTTTTCTCTCTATCTGCATGGCCACTTTGCCTTTCAGAGAAGATGCTCCCTTTGATGTTCTGCGTTCTGCCATCGTGATGTGCGTCTTCTTC